>DWRD01000122.1:0-11195 GCA_022318305.1 Gerosis bhagava
CGCCGCCGCAATCAAAATCAGAGACAGCAGCGCGCAGGCGCCTGCCGCCGCCAGCAACGGATTGGCGCTGGCGAAGTGTTGCAGTAAGGCCCCCGCGAGCGCCGGGCCGGCTGCCATTCCGCCGCCGATCACCAGATTGATGCTGTTCATCAACCGGCCGCTGTTATCAAGCGCGGCCACGCGAGCGAGGATAAAGGGCAGCACGAAAGTCCAGGTGAACTTAAACAGCAACGCCGCGATGGCGTAACGCACCAGCAGCGGATGGCCCGTCAGTAACAGCACGCTGGCGATCAGCAGCGCGTATCCCAGCCACACCGCCAGCCGGTCCGGACGTTGGGTACCGCGTAGAGCCGCGCCGCCGGCGCCGATAATGCCGAACACCGTCGCCGCCGCTAGCACCAGACCGACCTCTGTCGGACTCAACCCTGCCCCGCTGCCGATGGTGCCGATAAAGGTCCATACCGCGCTGAGGCTGATATAGAAGGTGAGAACCGCCAGTACCGCCAGCGCCTTACGCCACGACGCCGCAGGTGGCTGGCGATGGGAAGCCGATTGCGCTTGAAAACGCGACGGGAAGGCGGAAACCAGCGGCAAACAGCAGAGCATGATGGCGGCGAGGAGCAGATAAACGACCTTCAGGCCAAAGGTCACGAACAGGCCGGGCAACACCAGCAGGCCAAGCATGCCTAACAGCAGCTGCCCCAGTACCCAGAATGCGTACACCCGCGATGGATTCGGCGTTCCCGCCGCGCAGCTGATGCACAAAATCATTAGCGTGCCGCCCGCCAGGGAAGCAATAAAGCGTACCGCCAGCAGCGACGCATACTGGGTGACTACCGCCGAAACAAGGTTAGCGAGCAGAAATACCGCGCAGGCGACGAGTGCCACCCGCCGCCAGTCGAGGCGGTTCATCCACCACCACGCCGGAAGCGTCGCCAGGCTCATCGCGCCGAGTTCCGCCGAAAATAGCCAGCCGATCTGTCCGGGTTTAAGGTGCCATTCGCTGGCCAGCTGCGCCGCCACCGCCGGCGCGGTCATTAAAATCCCCGGCGCAATGGCGGCGAAAATAACAATCGCCGCCAGCAAACGCAGCGACACCACCAGCCCGCCAGGCCGGGAAAGGCTATTTTCAGAAAGAGGTGTACTCGACATCGTAGGGCGTGCTCCAGTCAAAAAAGCCTCCCCCCGGACGGTTATCCAGGGAGTGATACCCACAGGCATCAGGAAAACGCCGTGCTGCCACGGCGCGCGCGGGATGCGATAGTCAGATTACAGATGCAGCGTACGCTGAGCGGCAGGCATCCAGGTTCGGGAAACGAGTTCAGTCCGGTTGACGACTTCAGTCTTGGCGAAAATATTGCGCAGATGGGTTTTCACCGTCGAGAGCGAGATATCCAGCTGGCGGGCAATCAGCTTGTTGCTGGCGCCTTCACGCACCATGCCGACGATTTCGCGCTCTTTGGCCGTCAGGATGGCAGGGAGTTGATCCTCTTCCTGCAGGAAATCGCGAATAGCCAGCTCCACCAGCGGTAGTACCGCCTGGGCCCGGAGGCGTTCCTCGCTGGAAAAAGGCACGTCGCGCATCAGCGAGATACCGGCAACGATCCGCCGTTCGCGGCGAATAAAGATTTCGGTCATGTCGCGTACGTTATTCGGCAACATAAATTCATGATAGTAGTGGCGGTTGCGGTCACAGAGACGCGGCGTCATCGCTGCCATGGTCGTACTCTGGTGACTAAAGTGCGCCGGCAGGTGCGGATCCAACGGCTGGAAGCTTTCCAGATATTGTTGGTGTGTATTATCCGAAATATTATGCAATATATAGTTTTCAGGTTTTAAACGATTATTTACTCGATAAAAAACCGCTGAAGACAGTGGAATTAACTGTGAAATAGTCTGTAAACAACGGGCTATTATCGCATCATTACGACTGGCTTTTAATAAAGCAGACATGATATTTCCCCCCGTCAAGGTGGTGGTGCGTAACACGCGGATTACCAGAGTAAGATGAAGCATACATTTCACATTTAAGTAACACAATCATTAACATGTTAACAATGTGATATCCATTACAAACTTTTCATCAATACATTGTTATTTAAAGCATTTAAAAATCACCCTGCTATCTGTTAACGTAGCGGCGTTAAAACATAAACAAAAGTTATTAACATCACGCGTTATTTTCCGGCAAGGATTAAAAACCCTTATATTGGCAGGTCCGATCTCATCCTTAAGAACGATAGTTTTTTGCATTTTTTCATTTATACCCTAAAAAGGATGTCGATAATTTAACGCCGCGGCTTAATCAACGGATTACGCCTGACTTGCTATTGCCCAAATATGCCGCCCCAGGCCAGCAATTAATAGAGGATAAGCCGATGCTGAATATCGCCGCCTTACGCCAGCAGCAAATTCCGCTGGCCGTCGAACCACGCTCATCGCTGCCGTTTCATATTCTGATGAAACCGATTGGCCCCGCCTGTAACCTCGCCTGCCGCTACTGCTACTACCCGCAGGATGAAACGCCGGTCAGGAAGATGGACGAAGCGTGGCTGGAGCAGTTTATCCACCGCTATATTGCCGCCCAGCCCGCCAGCGCGCGGGAAATCAACTTTGTCTGGCAGGGCGGCGAGCCGCTACTGGCCGGGCTACATTTTTATAAAAAAGCGCTCGCCCTGCAGCAGCGTTACGCCCCTGACGGCGTAACCATCAGCAATAGCCTGCAGACCAACGGGACGCTTATCAACGACGCCTGGTGCCGGCTGTTTCGCGAACATCGCTTTATTATCGGCGTCAGCCTCGAAGGTAGCGAAGCGCTGCAAAACCACCATCGACCGGATAAACGCGGGCAGGCTTCCTGGCCGGCGGCGCTACGCGGTATCGCCCTGCTCCACCAGCATCAGGTGGAGTTTAATCTGCTGGTGGTGGTGCATAACGAGATGGCCGCCCACGCGGCGGCGATTTATGACCGGGTGGTCACGCTTGGCGCACGTTATCTGCAGTTCCAGCCGCTAATGAGCGAAGGAGCGGCGCTGCGCGAGGGTTATCAGCTCAGCGCCGAAAACTGGGGGCGTTTTATGGTCGGAATCTGGCGACAGTGGCAAAAGCGCTGCGATATGGGGCGGGTGTTCGTCATCAATATCGAACAGGCGTGGGCGCAGTACTTTACCCATACCAGCGGCAGCTGCGTGCATAGCGCCCGCTGCGGCAGCAATCTGGTGATGGAGTCTGACGGCCAGCTTTACGCCTGCGATCATCTGATCAACGCCGAACACCGTCTGGGCCGCCTTGACGAGCAGACGCTCGCCGCCGCGGTCGACGCATCCGTTCAGCTCCCTTTCGGCCAGCAAAAAAGCCTGCGCCGCGAATGTCAGACTTGCTCCGTAAAAATGGTCTGCCAGGGCGGCTGCCCCGCGCATCTCAACGCCGCTGGCAACAATCGTCTATGCGGCGGTTATTACCGTTTCTTTAGCGAAATCCTCGCGCCATTACGTCCCTTTTCCCGCGACCTTAACGGCCTGAAAGCCTGGCGGGCCGCGTTTGTTGGGGCCGCGCATCCCGCGTAGCCCTTTGCCCTGATGGTTGTCCCACTATGAACAGGAGAGTCAGTCGTGAACAAAAAAGCCATGGCCGCGGCGGTCAGCATGATCCTCGCCGGCGGCGCGCACGGCGCACAGAATGAGCATCCAAACGTCATCGTGATTATCGCCGATGATATGGGTTATTCCGATATTAGCCCCTTCGGCGGTGAGATCCCCACCCCCAACCTGCAGGCCATGGCGGAGCAAAGTATCCGCATGAGCCAGTATTACACCTCACCGATGTCGGCCCCGGCGCGTTCGATGCTGTTGACCGGCAACAGTAACCAGCAGGCCGGGATGGGCGGCATGTGGTGGTACGACAGCACCATTGGCAAAGAGGGTTACGAACTGCGGCTGACCGACCGCGTCACCACCATGGCCGAACGCTTTAAAGATGCCGGCTATAACACGCTGATGGCCGGCAAATGGCATCTCGGTTTTGTTCCCGGCGCCACGCCGAAGGACCGCGGTTTTAACCACTCCTTCGCCTTTATGGGCGGCGGCACCAGCCACTTTAACGATGCGATTCCGCTCGGAACCGTCGAGGCGTTCCACACTTACTATACCCGCGATGGCGAGCGCATCTCCCTGCCGGATGATTTTTACTCCAGCGAAGCTTACGCCCGCCAGATGAATAGCTGGATTAAAGCGACGCCAAAGGAGCAGCCGGTCTTCGCCTGGCTCGCCTTCACCGCCCCTCATGACCCCCTGCAGGCGCCGGATGAGTGGATCAAACGTTTTAAAGGCCAGTATGAGCAGGGTTACGCCGAGGTCTATCGCCAGCGCATCGCCCGTCTGAAAGCGCTGGGAATCATTCATGACGACACCCCGCTGCCGCATCTGGAGCTGGATAAAGAGTGGGAGGCGCTAACGCCAGAGCAGCAGAAATATACGGCGAAAGTCATGCAGGTGTATGCGGCGATGATCGCCAATATGGACGCGCAAATCGGCACACTGATGGAGACGCTGAAACAAACCGGGCGCGATAAAAATACCCTGCTGGTATTTTTAACCGATAACGGCGCCAACCCGGCACAGGGTTTTTATTACGAATCTACCCCCGAATTCTGGAAGCAGTTCGATAACAGCTATGACAACGTGGGCCGCAAAGGATCATTTGTCTCCTACGGCCCCCACTGGGCCAACGTCAGCAACGCCCCCTACGCCAATTATCACAAAACCACCAGCGCCCAGGGCGGCATCAATACCGACTTTATGATCTCCGGTCCCGGCATTACCCGGCGCGGTAAAATCGACGCCTCAACCATGGCGGTGTACGACGTGGCGCCGACGCTATATGAATTCGCCGGTATCGATCCCAATAAATCGCTGGCGAAGAAACCCGTGTTGCCGATGATTGGCGTCAGCTTTAAGCGCTATCTGACCGGTGAAGTCCAGCAGCCGCCGCGCGGCAACTACGGGGTTGAACTGCATAATCAGGCAGCCTGGGTCGATGGTGAATGGAAGCTGCGGCGTTTAGTCAAGCTCGGACTCAACGCCGGCGACGCGCCGTGGCAGCTGTTTAATCTGCATGACGATCCGCTGGAGACGCATGACGTCGCGGCCCAACATGCCGACCGGGTCAAAGCCATGAGCGACGCCTACGAGGCATTTGCTAAGCGCACCATGGTTACCAAAGCGCAGGGCAAGATGATCGATTATGTCGGTATCGATAACAAAACCGGGCGTTATCTGGCGGTCGATCCGGCAACCATGAAGCCGGTGCCTGCGCCGCAGGCGATTCCTGTGAACGAGGGCCAATAAACAAACCCGGCTATCGTTCTTCTGGACGATAGCCGGAAGTTGACTCGCTTTCTAAGGTAATCCTGAACCCATTACAGGAGAGAGCGGATGGCGAGAGTCGTGGTGATTACCGGCGGCGGAAGCGGGATTGGCGCCGCCTGCGCGCGGCTGATGACGGCAGCGGGCGAGCGGGTGTTTATTACCGGCAGACGCGAAGCAACGTTACAGAAGATCGCCGATGAAACCGGCGCGACGGCGCTGGTGGGCGATGCCGCCGACGGCAATGTCTGGCGGGAACGGCTGCTACCGGCAATTCTCGACCAAACCGGCGGTATCGATGTGCTCATCTGCAGCGCCGGCGGCATGGGCAATAGCGCCGCCGCCGACACCAGCGATCGCCAATGGCGCGAGGCGCTGGAAGCGAACCTGAACAGCGCTTTCGTCAGCGTGCGCGCCTGCCTGCCTTCGCTTATCGCCAGCCGCGGCAATGTACTGTTCGTCGCCTCCATCGCTTCCCTTGCCGCCGGGCCGCAGGCCTGCGGCTACGTCACCGCCAAACACGCGTTAATCGGCCTGATGCGCTCCGTCGCCCGCGATTACGGCCCACAGGGCGTCCGCGCCAATGCCATCTGCCCCGGCTGGGTCACCACCCCGATGGCGGATGAAGAGATGATTCCGCTGATGCGGGAGGAAGGGTTGTCGCTTACCGAGGCCTATCAACGGGTGTGCCGCGACGTTCCGCTACGCCGCCCCGCCAGCCCCGATGAAATAGCGCAGGCCTGCCAATTTCTCTGCTCGCCGCAGGCCGCCATTATCAGCGGTGCGACGCTGGTCGCCGACGGCGGTTCCAGCATCGTCGATGTTCCAACGCTGGCGTTTACTTAACGCCCCACTCTACTCAGGAGCTCACATGACTTCAGAAGCCGTATTTATCCAGGTCGGCGCGCTGGCCGATGGTTTCGCCCCGCACGGCAACCTGCTGGCCACCGCCAGTCTGCCCGCAGGCGAACGCTTTACCTTTTATGCCGCCGGGAGCGAGCCGCAGCAGCTGATTATCGAAAATGACCAGACTCTGCTCTGGAACGGCAAACGCGCGCCCTGGCGGGCAACCGCCCTGCGCCCCGATATTCTGTTTATCGATTTTCTTGACCCGGAGCGCGATAACGCCAGTATCAGCGCGGTATGCAACCTGACGCAGCGCAACGCCACGCTGGTATACGGCCAGCTACCGGACGAAGCCGCCGCGCGGCTGGACGCCTTCAGCCGGGTAGAGCAAGGGTTGCCGCTGACCGCCGTCGAGGCGCGATTTGTCTTCGCCCGCCTGGATGCCCAGCCGGGGCCGCTGCCGGACTTTACCACCGCGCTGGTCGGCATGCGCAATCAGTACACCTATAGCCCGACCGAGCGTTATGAACACATCTATCTCAATGATAATTTTTACGCCTGGCAGTGTCTGGACGGCGTGGAAAAGGGGCTGGCGGATGTCGACCGCTGCCATTACGTACAGGTGGCGGAGGCTCTCTATTTGTTCGTCTGGCGGGAGAAAATCATTCCCACCCTGGGGGTTATCTTGATCGATCTTCAGCAGATGCGCACCGATGGTAAGATCATGGGTTATCAGGGCAGTGATTTTGGCGCCTTAAGTAATTTCCCGGTCGGCGCGAGCGCGAAGATCCTCAACGTCACCCGCCATCAGGAATAATATTGCGTGGCCGGGAGAAGCACCCGGCGATATGGGAAGCGCCCCATCCGGTTGAACGGGCCCTGCGGGCGCGGGTGCTTCGGCATCAGGCGCTGACGGAAATGCATGTTCAGGAGCAGAAACGGCGGGTGAGCCTGATGAGTAAAGGGGGTCATGTGTCGCTACGCCGGGCAACATCCGCGGATAAGGAGCAGCTTTGCGCCGGATGGCGGCTGCGCCTTATCCGGCCTACCGTTCGTGCGGCCCGCCGTTAATTTATCCACTTTTCCGGCTGAAACTGCCGGTGTTGGGGGCCGCAAAACCCCCGGTGGCGCTACCGCTTACCGGGGCTACGCACTGTGCGATTTGGTAGCCCGGACAAGGCGCAACGCGCCGCCTCCGGGGAGGGACTGACTCAGGCGCTGGCGCTGTCGAGCCGCGCCAATTGTTCGCTGCTGAGGCTCAACGCCGCCGCGTGGGCGAAACTTTCCACCTGCGCCAGGCTGGTGGCGCTGGCAATCGGCGCGGTAACGCCTTCCCGGCTCATCAGCCACGCCAACGCCACTTCGGCAGGCTTCGCGCGCTGTTCTTCCGCCACCGCGACCAGCGTGTCAATAATCCGCATTCCGCGTGGATTGAGATATTTAGCGATGCCGCTGCCGCGCTGGCTTTGCGCTAAATCGGACGGCTGGCGATACTTGCCGCTCAGGAAGCCGGAAGCCAGGCTGTAGTAGGTCACCACGCCTATATCGCGGCTTACGCAGAGATCGCGAAGCGCCCCTTCAAACGCGGAGCGGTGATAGAGGTTATATTCCGGCTGCAGCACCTGCCAGGCCGGAAGGCCGCCTTTACGCGCCACTTCCAGCGCCGATGACAGCTGTCCGGCGTCGAGGTTTGAAGCGCCAATCGCCCGCACCTTGCCGGCCTGCTGCACCGCCTGGAAAGCTTCTAACGTTTCATCGATCGGCGTTTCAGGATCCGGCCAGTGGGCGAAATAGAGGTCGACGTAATCCGTATTCAGGCGGCGCAACGAGTCGTCAATCGCCTGCTGGATCCAGGCTTTTTTCAATCCTTTATGGCCGGGTAGCCCCATATCAGAACCGACTTTGGTAAAGATTTTGACTTTATCGCGTATGCCGGGGCGCGCCTGTAGCCAGCGGCCAATAATGTTTTCGGATTCACCGCCCTGATTGCCTTCCGCCCAGCGGGAGTACACATCCGCCGTATCGATAGCATCAAAACCGTGGTCAACAAAAGCATCAAGAATGGCAAAACTGGTTTTCTCATCGATGGTCCAGCCAAAGACGTTGCCGCCAAATACTAATGGGGCGATGGAAAATCCGCTTTTGCCCAATGGACGTGTCATCATGCCGATTACTCCTTAGCTTATATTCTGTTTCCCTCAGATAACCGCAGGGGGTCTGAAGAGGATGTCGAGTGGATAATCAGAAAAGGAATCTTGCGGCGGGCAGTCCATGCCCGCAGGGTACACTCTGACATTATGTCCCGGAATAAACGTCAAAGCTAAAATATTTCCCGGCCAGTTTTTTGTAGGTGCCGTCGGCAAGCATTTTTGCAATCGCGCCATTTATCTCTTCGCGCAGCGCATCGTCGCCTTGACGCAGGCCAATCGCCGCCCCGGCGCCGAACAGTTTATTATCCTGCAGCTGTCCGCCAACAAAGGCGAAATCCTTGCCCTGCGGCTGCTGCAGGAAACTGTAATCGGCCATCATGCCGGAGAGCACCGCGCCATCGAGGCGGCCTGATTCAAGGTCGCGCACCACGCTATCGGCGCCCTGATAGGCGACAATGTTAATACCCTGCGGTCGCCAGTACTGGTTCACATAAGTTTCCTGCGCCGACCCCTGTTCAACGCCGATGGTTTTCCCCTTCAGCTGTTCTGGCGTATTGCCTTTGAGGGTATTTTTACGCGCCACCAGAAATACCGGTCCGTTGTAGAGCTTATCGCTAAAGGCAATCTGCTCTTTACGCTTCTCGGTCATATACATCCCCGAAAGAATCGCATCGAACTTACGCGCTTTTAGCGCCGGGATAATGCCGTCAAAGTTGCTTTCCACCCACACGCACTTCGCCTGCAGCTGCTGGCAAATCGCGTTGCCTAAATCGATATCAAATCCCGCCAGCTTGCCCTGCGGATCTTTCCATTCAAACGGCGCGAAGGTCGGGTCAACGCCAAAACGGATCTCTTTCGCCCCGGCGGCCAGCGCCGACGTCGATGCCATTAATGCCAAACATAACAACAGTGATTTTTTCATTCGAGATTTTCTCCTGGGATTAACGGCAGTGCGCTTGCACTAAACGCGCGAACAACGTCGCGCCGGTGCTGATAATGTCATCGTTAAAGTCATAACCGGGGTTATGCACCATACAGCCGCCCTTCTCGCCTTTTTCACCGTTGCCCAGCAGGAAGTAGCAGCCCGGACGCTCGCGCAGCATAAAAGCGAAATCTTCGCTGGCGTTCATTGGCGATACCGACTCAAGCACCCCTTCGCGGCCAAAGACTTCCAGCGCCAGCGCCTGGGCGAAATCGGTCTCTTCATTACTGTTGGTTAATACCGGATAGGAGTCGTAAATCTCGACGTCGCTGCTGGCGCCATAGCTTTTGGCGGTAAATTCGGTCAGCTCTTGAATACGCTTGATCAGCAGGTCGCGAATTTCCGGCTTCATCGCCCGCACGCTGAGCTCCATCACCACGCTCTCCGGAATCACGTTCGAGGCGATGCCGGCCTGGAAAGTCCCCACGCTGACGACCGCCGTTTCACCCGGCGGCACGTTGCGCGCGACGATGCTCTGCAACGCCATCACCAGCGCCGCGCCGGCGACGATAGGATCGACGGTGCGTTCCGGATGGGCGCCGTGGCCGCCGTAGCCGGTAATCGTGATTTTGACCGTGTCCGCCGAGGCCATAAAATTGCCGGCATAGAAGCCCAGCTTGCCAACCGGTAATCCCGGCATATTGTGCAGACCGAAGATGCGTTCGCAGGGGAACTGCTCAAACAGGCCATCTTTAATCATCAGATCCGCGCCGCCGATGGCTTCTTCCGCGGGCTGGAAAATCAGATGCACCGTGCCGTTAAACTGGCAGGCCGGCGAAGCGATATACTTCGCCGCCGCCAGTAAAATCGTGGTGTGGCCATCGTGGCCGCAGGCGTGCATTTTTCCAGGTACCGTACTGGCCCAGGGTAAATCGGTGGTTTCATAAATCGGTAATGCGTCCATATCGGCGCGCAGGCCAATAGTGCGCGGCGAGTCGCCTTTGCTCAGGCTGCCGACGACGCCGGTTTTACCGAGGCCGCGGGTCACCTGATAGCCCCACTCCGCCAGTTTGCCGGCTACCAGCTCGCTGGTATTAAACTCTTCCAGACTTAATTCCGGATTGGCATGTAAATAATGACGGATAGAAATCATTTCTTGTTCCGTGGCTTTAATTTCTGGAATTACATAATCAGACATGCCGTTCTCCGGGAATAGATTAAGAAGTTAACACGTTATCCTGGCTCAAAGTTTATGCAAGTAGCATTTCTAATTCCTGGAACGCCATTCATCATATTTTTAATGCAGAAAAATCGCAGAACAAAAACCATTAAAACCGGCAAAATTTAAATATAAACGTTTATTTTCTGGGTTGGTCACCAACATTTAATCTACCATCCCCGCTTTGACTCAGTTTTAAATAAAATAAACAGCTATGAAATATCAATTACTTGTCGTTGCCTGCGCGCTGACGCTGGCAGGCTGCAGCGCTGAGGGCGACACCGCCAGCCAGCAACGCGCCAGCATTCAAAAGATGCGTACCAATACGCTCAGTAAACTCTATAGCCTGCGCCCGGAAGCACGCAGCGATATCCAGCATTCAAAGGGCTACGCGGTATTCGCCAGCAATAGCAGCAAGATATTCGTCTTCGGCTTCGGCAGCGGCTATGGCGTGGTGAAAAATAGCGCCACGGGCAAAGATACTTATATGAAAATGGCTCAGGGCGGCGCCGGTCTTGGTATGGGCGTGAAACAACAGCGCACTGTACTGGTATTTCACGACAAAGATGCGTTGAATACTTTCATTACTAAAGGCTATATGGTCGGCGCGGATGCCAACGCGGCAGCGAAATATGACGACAACGGCATCGCCCCGATAGGCGCATCGGCTAACGGCGTGGCGAAAGATACCTCTT
>DWRD01000123.1:0-11091 GCA_022318305.1 Gerosis bhagava
CTGCTGTAGGTTTTAAGCAGCGCCTGGTTGATACGGTCCTCACCGCCGTTGGCAAACAGCTCGCCGTCCAGCGAGTATTCGTTCTCGCCAATCTCCGGAAATCGCGCCCCACAGCCGGGAAAATAGTAACTAAAATAGCCATCGTTTTCTGCAGTATTCTTTTGATCTACCCAACTGGCCGCATGATAAAGCCGGCCAATATTGGTCAGCGGCGGGTTACGCGAGCCGTATATCTCATCAGCCCCCTCTTTATTACAGCAGGTACCGTCGAAGAACAGGCTGATATGCAGGCTGGCGGGGCAGCCCGGCGCCGTTTTTTTGTCCGATTGATGATCGGACTCCCCGACATATCCCTCCAGGTACTGCCTGGCGTAGTTGCCTTCGGTCTGCGTTCTGCTCGCCGGCAGGCGGCCGCGCTCGTTGTATTCGGTTTTCTGCTGCGTGGTTTTATCCGCGGGCTTTTTGTTATCCGGCCCGGGAAACTTCGGCGGTAAACTGGCCGCTTCTGCGGTGGAGGCTTTAACCGTAACCGGGGTGGCGCCGGTCTGAAAAGCCGCAATAAGCGCCTTCAGGGCACTCAGCGTGGAGTCTGCGGTGTCGGACATACAACTTCCTCCTTAATATGTTTGAAAATGATCTTATCCGCTCGTTGCTCCCAGTCAGGTGGAGACTGGGGTACCGGATATCCCGGCTGTCCCGGTGGAATGCAGGAACGGACTATCCGCACCTTATCACAGGGGAAAATATGCACATGAAAGCCGCAGGCCTGTTCCTCTTCCCAGCGTTCAATGGGCACGGTGATCGGGCCATGGCGCTGATAGTATTGCGAATAGTTATCAGGCATATCGCTTATTTTCATCCAGGAGTTAGGGTCGGAAGTCCAGGTAATTTTTGCCGTCAGCCCCGGGCGCCAGACATCAGGCACCATCACACAGCAGAAGCCGCCGCCGCCGCCGTAGGAATTGGCTCCAGGCCCGCCGTAGCCGTTCACCTGCACCGAAACGATGGCATCCGGACCATGGTTTAAAAGGGTGATATCAGCGCCGCTCATGCCGTCGCGACTGTGGTCGCGACAGGCCGTCAGCAGGCAGAGCAAAACGGCGACCAGCACCGCCAGCCCGCCGGGCAAAATACGGATATGCTTTATCATTGATGTGTCCTTACAAATATAAAGTGATGACTTATTAATAAATGACGTAATTAAATGCTTGTATTTATGCTAATAGATGAACCCCCATATATAACTGATAATGATATTTGTAGCGGTCAAATAAAATGGGCCGCTACAAATATCAATACCGGTTTCTCATAGACCAGAGCCGGGCAATATTAGTCAGCAGCGAATTGTGTATGCAGGCTGGCGGGACAGCCCGGCTCCGTTTTTTTGTCCGATTGATGTTCAGACTCCCCGACATATCCTTCCAGATACTGCCTGGCGTAGTTGCCTTCGGCCCGCGTTCTGCTCGCCGGCAGGCGGCCGCGCTCGTTGTATTCGGCTTTCTGCTGCACAGAGTTATCGGCAGACTTTTCTCCGTTTTTATCATCCGGCCCGGGAAACTTCGGCGGTAAGCTGGCCGCTTCCGCGGTGGAGGTTTTAACCGTAACCGGGGTGGCGCCGGTCTGGAAGGCCGCAATAAGCGCCTTCAGAGCACTTAACGTGGAGTCTGCGGTATCGGACATATAATTTCCTCCCTGATATGTTTGATAAGTATTTTCTGAGCTCTTTGCTTCCAATCTGTCGGCGACTGGGGAACCGGATACCCCGGCTGTCCCGGTGGTATGCAGGAACGGACTATCCGCACCTTATCGCAGGGGAAAATATGTACATCAAAGCCACATCCCTGACCTTTTTCCCAGCGTTCAATGGGCACGGTAATCGGCCCATGGCGCTGGTAATGACTCGCATGATCATCAGGGATGTGCTTCGGGTCTATCCATGCGTTAGGATCGGAGGTCCAGGTGATTTTTGCCGTCAGTCCCGGGCGCCAGACATCAGGCACCATCACGCAACAGAAGCCGCCTCCGCCGCCGTAGGAGTTAGCACCTGGCCCGCCGTAGCCATTCACCTGCACCGAAACGATGGCGTCCGGACCGTGATTGTAGAGGTTTAAATCGGCGCCGCTCATGCCGTCGCGACTGTGGTCGCGGCAGGCCGTCAGCAGGCAGAGAAAAACGGCGGCCAGCACCGCCAGCCCGCCGGGCAAAATACGGATATGCTTTATCATTGATGTGTCCTTACAAATACAAAGTGATGACTTATTAATAAATGGCGTAATTAAATGCTTGTATTTATGCTAATAGATGAACCTCCATATATAACTGATGATGATATTTGTAGCGGTCAATGAATATTGGCCACGATAAATATTCTCAGCAGTTATTTCATATCCGTTCGTGCGTGTATTAATTATTTCGCCGATATTAAGTTCAATAATTGTTTTACTCGCAGGCCCGGCAGGACGCTATTATCGTAAAAATCCAGCATCTGCGGCGAACCCAGCTGTGCCACGATGCCGGTGTGGGCAAAGTCATAGCCCCACGCCGCGTGGTCCAGCCGATCCTTGTCGATAAACGGTACCTCACGCGGCCCCACGCTCTGCGCAAGCGGCGCAGCAGACAGTATTTTTCGGCCCCAGCGGGCGGGAATATATCTCCAGCCCTGCAGGCACCGTTTCCGCCATCTTCATCGTCGGTAGTTCCGGCGTCAGCGCCACCACCGATAGCCACGGAATGGTGCGCAGATAGTGCGGCCACAGCATGCTAACCAGCCCTTCGGTAAGCTCAGGCAGGTCGTCATCAATCTTTTCCCGCAAGCGCTCCATGGAAAAAGCAACCCCTTCAAACAGACGCTCTACGTAGGGATCCGGCGTACCGGCTTTGTCGAGATCCAGCATCGAAATAGCGCAAGGTTAAATCATCGATCGTATGTTATCCGTTACTCGTCCATGACGATCATCAGGCGTTTAAACGCACAGCACCGCCGCGCGGGCGGGGTCAATAGCAATCAGGTCCGCCAGCAAACGGTCCATCTGCGACTGCAGACGAGCTCTTTCCGTTTCGCTGCGTTCGGCCTTACCGCGCAACAGCCGCAGATGACGCGCTCGGACTTCAAACAGTAGTTCCGGTTCCCATTGCGCCAGTGACAGCGTGGCTGCCAGCACGTCCAGTTCCGCCAGCAGATGTTGCGCCAGTTCGTTTTTCCCGCTCTGCTCGGCAATCCGCGCCATCAATAATCGCAGTAACCAGCGGCTTCTGGGGGTGGTGATACCCGGACGATGTTGCAGCCAGGTCAGCGCCGCCTCAGCGCCATCGCTGTCGACCAGAGCCAGCGCCTCCGGCTCTAACTGAAGGATGTTGTCGTCGCCGGAAGCGGTGACGGCGCGGGAAGCGGTGTCGTCCAGCCAGATGGTTGCATTATCCAGCACCTGTTGCTGTATCCAGTTCAGCGTCACCTCATCGGCAAACGGCGTACCATCGTTAAACGCCAACCCTTCCAGGCCGATCAAACGTGCCAGCAGTCCTTGCAGATCATGCTGAATAATAGCGGCCTGCGCGTCGCGCCCGGATTTCAACAGCGCCTGGTGAACATACCACTGCAGATCCAGCCACAGATGGTTTGCGCCGCGGGAAAACATCTCGCTGGCCTGCTCGAGTAATTCCATCCAGCTCTGTTGGAGATACAGCCTTTTCAGCAGCGCCCGCTGGTCCGGTTTTGGCGGATCAATACGAGTTCTGCCGTCCGCCAGTAACGGCGGCAACTGATGCAGCGTATCATGGCGAATGCTCTTTATCAGGTGGTGGGCAGAGAGCCAGCCATCCGGCTGGTCGCTGAGATACTTTGCCAGCACCCGCGCCTGCGTCAGCAGCTCCTGACCAGAGGTGATACCGCTGAGCACTGGCGCGCTGCCCCCCACCGCCGCTAGCGGCGCATCGCTGATATTCTGCGGGACCACAGCTTCTGGCCCGCCGGATTTCATTAACCGGGTTTCGAGGGCGGCGCACAACGCGCCGGGGACCGCCCCTTCTTGCGTCTGCTCCATGATCAGCAACGCGCCGGTGATACGTAGCGCATCGCTGTTGCATACCTCCGGGTATAACGACAGGCTGTCGAGCATGCGCTGGCTCGCCAGCCAGTCAAGGGCAGCTCTCCTGCTGCGATCCCGCTGCGGGTGTAGACTCACGCCAAAACGCTGCATTAATCCAGCCAGTAATTCCAGCCCATCAGCCAGACCCGCTTCGCCATCGCGGTGCAGGCGGGCCCAGGCGTAGTATGAGGCGACGCGGATATCCTGGGTGACGGTGGTCAGCAGCTTTTCCGCAAGCTGACAAATCAGATCGGTATTGGCGCCGGATAGCTTATTCACTTCTTCGCGCATCAACTGGAAATCATCGTCATAGCCGGGATCATCGCCCGTTGGTTGCTCGGTCGTGACCGGCTGCAGCCAGTTTTCCCACAGCAGCAAACGCTGCTGGGTCTGTGCGGCCAGCGCTTCCGGCGCTACCTGGCTCGCACTAATCAATGTAAGAACTGATGCCATTAATAAAGATCCTCCCTGCGCTGTTCACTCTCCGCCTCGCAGCCCCATACGGACTCCGCCCCGCTGTCGCTCATTCCCGACGGGCTGTTGACGGGGAGTGTCTTACCAAATATCAACGTGCGCTGCGCATCGGCGAAATTCACCACTTCGCTCTGCGCCTCTTCCTGCAGGGTGAAATAATAGAATATGCCGACTTCAGCCAGCAGGCGCTGAATAAACGCCAGGTCGCTCTCGCGATACTGGTTTATCTGTTCGCGTTTTGGGTAGCTTTGCTTGAGATTAAATTCATATTCCCAACCATGCAGGTTATGCTCCTGCGGTTGTGTTGCGCTCACGGCCCAACGAACTCATCCAGGTCATATTTTTTCTCCATAAGACCGCAATGCCCTGCAGATAGTGTTCTGCTTGCCCATCGCCCGCGCCATCCTGTACCGGGATGGGGTTGACGCTAAGAAATTCTCATCAGGAGTGGCTAAATTCCATGACCACGTCGCCTTCTTCATCGACATCCAGAGAAAGGCTCTGCGGCTTCAACCCTGCCGCCAGATGGCTCAACAGTTGCTGACTCAGCACCGGTAGAATTTGTTGATTAAGCAGGCTGTCAATGTTACGTGCGCCGGTATCCGGCAGCAGGCAGGCGTCCGTCAACGCATCATACAGGCCTTCGGCAATATCGGTTGTCATACCGTAATGACGATACAAACGCTGGCTGACCTGGTTGAGTTTCATATTGACAATTTTGCGCATCGCCGGCTGGCTGAGCGGCCGGTAAATAATGGTCTGGAAACGCGCGAGCAGCGCTGGTTGAAAATGTTCTCGCAGCACCGGGCGCAACAGTTCATGTAAATCGGATTCTGTCGCTTCCGGCTGCTCCTTCAGCATCTGCATCAGCCTATCGCTGCCGAGGTTTGAGGTCATCAGGATCACCGTATTACGGAAGTCGATTTCGCGTCCTTCGCCATCGCGCATAAAGCCACGGTCGAACACCTGGTAGAACACATTCATCACATCACGATGCGCTTTTTCCACTTCATCAAGCAGTACCACGCTGTACGGGCGTTTGCGTACCGCTTCGGTGAGAATCCCCCCTTGACCGTAGCCGACATAACCGGGAGGCGAACCTTTCAGTTGGGACACCGTATGCGGCTCCTGATATTCGGAAAGGTTGATGGTAATCAGCGATCTCTCACCACCGAACAGCTCATCAGCCAGCGCCAGCGCGGTTTCCGTTTTTCCAGTGCCGCTCGGACCGACAAGCAGAAATACGCCCTGCGGGCCGTTATCCGGTGCAAGCCCGGTTTTGGTCGCCCGCAGTCTCTTGGCAATGGCGTTTAGCGCCATATCCTGCCCCACCACTCGTTTATCCAAATGAGATTCGAGACTCAGCAGTTCCGTCTGCTCGTCCTTCAGCAATGAAGAGAGCGGTACCCCGGTCCAGTCGGCAATCACCGTTGCTACGGTACGTAAATCGACATCCAGCCCCAGCAACGGATGGTTATTCTGGACGCTGGCAAGTTGGCTCTGTAATGCGCCGATCTCCTTGCGGCGGGAAGGATCGGCTCGGCAGCTCAGCAGTTGCTCGGTCAGCTTCAGTTCCAGGCCGTACTGCGTTTCCAGATCACCAAGCTGTAAAATAATACGCGATTCTTCCAGCTCAATTGCCGCCAGCCGCGCTTCGTCGCTACCGCTACCGACCATGGCATCTTCCAGCAACGCCTGTTTTTCCATTTCCAGCGCCGTGATTTGCGCTTTCATACGCGTCAACAATTCCGGCACCGTATCGATTCCCATGCGAATGCGGGCCGATGCGGTATCCAGTAGGTCCACCGCTTTATCTGGCAACTGGCGGCCGGTGAGATAGCGTCGGGAAAGTGTCACGGCGGCGCGAATGGCTTCATCGGTGATATGTACCCCGTGATGCTGAGCATAGCGAGATTTTAACCCGCGCAGCATCAGACAGGCGGTGTCATCGTCCGGTTCGTCGACTTTGACCATCTGGAAGCGGCGCTCCAGCGCGGCATCACGCTCGAAGTACTGCTTATACTCACTCCAGGTCGTGGCGGCGATAGTTCGCAGTTCGCCGCGCGCCAGGGCCGGTTTGAGCAAATTAGCGGCATCCGCGCCACCGGCCTGGTTGCCTGCGCCGATGATAGTATGAGCTTCATCGATAAACAGCAGCACCGGAACAGGCGACTGCTGTACCGCTTCGATAATGTTCTTAAGCCGCTGTTCGAATTCCCCTTTAACGCCTGCGCCGGCCTGCAGTAAGCCGAGATCCAACGTACGCAATGAAACCGGCTTCAGACTGTCCGGCACGTTGCCCTCCGCGATACGCAACGCCAGCCCTTCGACCAGCGCAGTTTTGCCGACACCGGGTTCGCCAACCAGGATTGGGTTGTTTTTTCGCCTGCGCGACAGGATATCCACCATTTGACGAATTTCGTTATCGCGACCAAAGACCGGGTCGATTTTGCCTTCGCGGGCGCGAGCAGTGATATCAAGGGTAAATTTGTCCAGCGCGTTCTGTAACGCAGGGGTCATCTCAGCGGACTTCACGCCCGATTCCACGGGGCGGCCGACAAACTCCACATCGCCAACGTGGCCTGGTTCATCTGGCTGTAATTCCGGGCGCTCATCAGACTGCATATCTAATAGTGGTCGCAGGTGTTCAAGCTGCGCTTGCCCCAACGTTAACAGCGGCCACAGACTGTCACAGCGCACCCGCGTTGGGTTGCTGACTAACGCCATCAGTAGATGAACACTGCGTAGAGAGGTCTCGCCCGCCAGTGAAGCCCTTAACCACGCCTCCTGCATCAGGCTCTGGATGCTGCCGGACAGCTGCGGCCGGCTGTGTACCGAGCGCGGAAGCGTTTCCAGAAAAGAGAGCAGATCCTGCCAGATAGCGTCCATATCCCACTCATAACGCCGCGCTAATACGGTCAGGTCTCCCTCGCCCTGCTCCAATAGTTTTAGCAGCCAGTGTTCGGGAAGGATTTGCGCATGCGCGCGGGCCTGGCACAACGAAGCGGCGCCTTCCAGGGCGCGGGCGCAATAAGGGTTTAAACGGCGTAACAGAATGGCTGGGTTTTCCATGAGGCTCTCTCTTTGTCGATTCCGGACACGCTACCGCCCATCGCCGTTTCCCGTGATGCAGGAGACCAAAGCGCACAAGGTCGGGCAGGCTGATTATTTTTGCTAAAAGCCAACGGTCACTGGCGCTTAGCAAAAAAGCAGACGGCGAACCGCCTGCTTCGGGCGTCAGGCTGTCGTTCGTTCATTCCATGAATCGGAATGAATGATGTTGCCGTCTTTATAGGTCCAGGTGATTTTTTCGTAGCGCAGTTCAATCTGCTCAAGATGGCTGTGCTTCTCGTAGGCTGGGTTCTTGATGTCGTGCATCAGCGGATTGACCTTCACCACTTTCACGTTTTCCAGTTTGGTGTTGAAGTATTCCACTTCCTGACCAGCATCATTGATTTTGTACCACTTGAATTCGGCAGACTTCAGCGTCTGGCCGGTAGTCACCGCCTTGTAGAGATAGGGGCTTGAGGAGTCGATTTCCTTGGTAAACAGAAACGGCGTGTGGATACGCGTGCCGGTTAGCTTTCCGGTGTTGTTGTCGGTCGGGATGTACAGGTTATGCTCCTGCGCCACTACTTCGATGCTGCCTTCACGATCTTTCACATCTACGGAACCTTTAATGTCCGCCCCGCCGTCGTCTTTCAACCATAAATAGACTGGTATTGCCATGTTAATTACTCCATTTCATTTTTTAACACGCCATCATCCTGAGATGGCGCAGGTGTGTTGTCTGTCGCCAGACAGGCTGTAGCCTGTCGAGCCAGACGACTTGGATAGTGACAGGCGTGTTACCCTTTCGCCTTCGGCATTTGGCTAACCAGAGACAAATTGACGTCCATGCCTTCCACCTGGAAGTGCGGCACCGCGAACAGCTTGACGCGGAAGAAGCCAGGGTTATCCTCGATATCTTCCACTACCACTTTCGCATCACGCAGCGGATGTGAGGCCTGCAGCTCGTCGCCCGGATCGGTCATTTCCGTAACCAGGCCACGAACCCAGGTATTGAGCTCCAGCTCAAGCAGGCGGCGATCTTTGGTGGTGCCGATGTTCTCGCGTTGGATCAGTTTCAGGTAGTGGGCGATGCGCGATAGCAGGAAGATGTACGGCAGGCGGGCGTTGATACGGCTATTGGCTGTCGCATCCGCGGTGTCGTACTGCGCGGGTTTCTGAGTTGAGTTAGCTGAGAAGAAGCAGGCATAGTCACGGTTCTTATAATAAGACAGCGGAATAAAGCCCAGATTGGCGAATTCGAACTCACGGGTTTCCGGGATCATCACCTCGGAAGGGATTTTCACCTGATTTCCTGTGCCGAGATCATAGAGGTGGATGGGAAGATCTTTCACCGCGCCGCCCGCCTGCGGGCCACGGATTTGCACGCACCAGCCGTTTTGAATAAAGCTGCGTACCATGTTCGAGGCGAAGGCGAATGACGCGCTGGTCCACAGATACTTTTCGTGATCCGGCCCCTTTACCTGCTCAATGTAGTTAAAGCTGCGCACCGGAACCGTGTCCGGCCCATACGGCAGACGGCCCAATACCCGCGGCATGACCAGGCCGATATAGCGCGAGTCATCGGTATCGCGGAACGATTTCCATTTAATGTACTCAGCGCGATCGAAATAGTTGCCGATATCTTTAATTGCCGCGACTTCTTCCATTGAATCCTTGAGGAAAAATTTCGGCCCTACGGCGCCGATAAATGGCATATGCGCCGCAGCGGAGACTTTCGAAATATTACGCAACAGCGCCATGTCCTGCGGGCTGGCGTCAAACTCGTACGCCGATATTACCGATCCTATCGGCTCGCCGCCGGGGGTGTCGTATTCGGCGGTGTAAGTATGCCAGTACAGGCCGCTCTGTATCACCTCTGGCGCATCTTCAAAATCCTGACGTAAATCGTCTTTGGACACATCGAGGATTTCGGTTTTCACGTTCTGGCGATAGTCGGTGTTATCTACCAGTTGCTTCAGGCCGCGCCACAGAGATTCCACCTTCTGGAACTCCGGGTGATGCATAACAGCATCAAGTTGACGGCTTATACGAAAATCCAGGTCCGCGATGTGGTGGTCAATAAGCGTTTTATCGAGTTTCTCCACCTGCTGGCCGGATTGACGAATGCAGTCCATAAAAACCTGCATCGCCGCGGTCAGGCGTTCCCCCGCCGTGGCCTCTGATAGCGCCGCGTCGTCCAGAAAGACATTAATATCGCCAAGGCTTGATGCCGGGCTCAGATTGATTTTTTCAAACAGAGAAGCGTAAACGCTTTCTTTGTTCATTACGGCAGTTTGCCCCTGCACGGGGTTCGTTTCAGTATTTACAGACATCAGCATATTCCCGGTTAATCCATTAAAAGAGATGACCGCCGTTTACTTCCCGGCAAGGGCACTCATTTCGGCGCGTAATTCGCTGGACAGAGCTGGATCTTTAAGGATTCTCTCAAGCTCTTTTCTGAAAGTAGCGTTATCAAGCAGGTTCGATTTGAGATCGCGTAATAAATTTCGCATCGCCAGCATGGCGCGGAGTTGAGGGATTTGCCGGGCAACCTGTTCGGGCTCAAAGTCTTTTATATCGGAAAAACGCAGTTTAACATTGTCTTCTGAGTTATCCCCAGCCAGCGTATTCTCAACGGTGAGATTGATCTCTGGGTTAAATTCAGAAAGCACACTATTAAAATTATTCTTATTGATATCTACTTTCTGGCGCTCGGCCAATGGTCGATGCTCTTTTCCATTACTGAAATCACCAACGGTGAGCAATTTAAGCGGTAGTTCAACCTTCTTCTGCGCCCCCCCGGTATGTAAGGATAATTTTAAATTAATACGTGCCTTCGGCACCTCATTCTGGAATGAATCAGCCATAGCGGTCCCTTTTCCTTAAGGAATGATTGTGGAGTAAATTTCGTTTTATTCACAACGTTATGTTTAAAGAAATCAGGGCAATATATCAACCAGCAGATACGAAGATCCAGAGATAACAAGTCATTTAATTGGCATAGATCAATATCGCCGGCAAGCAATCATTTCAACCAATAACTTATGCAATCTCAACACGATAACCAATATATAATTCACTCAATCACAGATGGAAACTATTTAAATGTGATAAATTCAACTTTCAGCGTCGAAATAAACTCATTCCTTTTAATAAATGAATTATTAAAAGGAACTATTAATAGAGACGTTAATAAAATAGCATTCTGGGTGTCAAAAACTACCAGACTGGCGTAGGCCAGTCTGGTATTCCCGTAAAAAACATTCTCTCAGAACCAGGCCTCAAACATACCGCCGATGTTCAGCGAATCCAGCCGCTCGTCGCTGGTGTCGTTGACCTTCGCGGTGTGCTCGTTATCCACCTGGCCGCCGGTAACGTAGAAGCGCAGCATCGGGCGGAACTCCGGCCCCATGCCGATGGCGATGTTCTGCGACAGCGTCAGCTTCCAGCCGTGGTTATCCCCGCCCTGGTCGTAGTCAAC
>DWRD01000125.1:0-10751 GCA_022318305.1 Gerosis bhagava
TCGGACAGCGATTCGGATTCCGACAGCGACTCGGATTCTGACAGCGATTCGGATTCGGACAGCGACTCCGATTCTGACAGCGATTCGGACTCTGACAGCGATTCCGATTCCGACAGCGACTCGGATTCCGACAGCGATTCGGACTCGGACAGCGATTCGGATTCCGACAGCGACTCGGATTCTGACAGCGATTCGGATTCGGACAGCGACTCCGATTCTGACAGCGATTCGGACTCTGACAGCGATTCCGATTCCGACAGCGACTCGGATTCCGACAGCGATTCGGACTCGGACAGCGATTCGGATTCCGACAGCGACTCGGATTCTGACAGCGATTCGGATTCGGACAGCGACTCCGATTCTGACAGCGATTCCGATTCCGACAGCGACTCGGATTCTGACAGTGACTCGGATTCCGACAGCGATTCGGATTCCGACAGTGACTCCGACTCGGACAGTGATTCGGATTCGGACAGCGATTCGGATTCCGACAGCGACTCTGACTCTGACAGTGACTCGGATTCCGACAGCGATTCGGATTCGGATTCCGACAGCGACTCGGACTCCGACAGCGATTCGGATTCTGACAGTGACTCGGATTCCGACAGCGATTCGGACTCTGACAGCGATTCCGATTCCGACAGCGATTCGGATTCCGACAGCGACTCGGACTCCGACAGCGATTCGGATTCCGACAGCGACTCGGACTCTGACAGCGACTCCGACTCGGACAGCGACTCGGACTCTGACAGCGATTCGGATTCGGACAGCGATTCGGACTCTGACAGTGACTCGGATTCCGACAGCGACTCGGACTCTGACAGCGACTCGGATTCCGACAGTGATTCCGACTCGGACAGCGACTCGGATACCGAACCACAGGCCAATGATGATACGCATACGGCAGCTATCGATACCGTAGAAGGAAATCTGAATAACGTGACCGGCACAGCGAGTCAACTGCTGGGGGTCACCTTACTCAATACGGTAGATGTCTCGCTGCTGGCTGCGAATTCGACTAAATTCTCGGTCAGTGACGGAACGACTGAAGATGTGACCATTGCGGTCACCGGTTCAACATTACTGAGTCTGCAGTCTGTACTGGCACTACTGGGGCAACTGGTGGGTGGCGCATCATCCATTACCGCCGATCTGTCGATTGTGAATACCGACACCGGTGAGGTGGTACAGATTATCCCGGATGCCGTGAGCCTGACACCGTCGCTGGCGCTGCTGAACCTGGTTTACTCTGGCAGTGCGACCTTCAGCGACTTGCCTGCAGGGAACTATGCGGTAGTGATTTCTTCACCGCAGGCCTCCGGGGGCCTGGCCGCAGTGGTTGATGAACTGGCTTCGGCAAATCTGCTGTCGGTGGCGCAAGCAACGATTACGGATTCTACTGAATACACCTCGACTGCTATTGCTGGCAATGTTCTGACCGCGGATGCGGGCGGCGATGTAGCGGATACCGGTGAGGGGATTACGGTAAGCAAAATTGCCTCCAGCGTGCAGACCACACCGCTCGATGTCACGGCAGCAGGTATCGTGATCAATGGTCTCTACGGACAACTAACGATCCATGCGGACGGCAGTTATACCTACAAAGCAACAGGGGATGCAGACGCTGTTGGGCAGGCGGATGTCTTTACCTACACGATTGTGGATGCGAATGGTCATACTGCGACGGCCACGTTGACAATTAATATCGTGGCAGGAAGTGATATCGGAGAATCTGATGCTGATGCAGATTCCGACAGCGACTCGGATTCCGACAGCGACTCCGACTCGGATAGCGATTCGGATTCCGACAGCGATTCCGACTCTGACAGCGACTCGGATTCCGACAGCGACTCGGATTCGGATAGCGATTCGGATTCGGACAGCGACTCTGACTCGGATAGCGATTCGGATTCTGACAGCGACTCTGACTCGGATAGCGACTCGGACTCTGACAGTGACTCGGATTCTGACAGCGATTCGGATTCGGACAGCGATTCGGACTCGGACAGCGACTCGGATTCGGATAGCGATTCGGATTCGGACAGCGATTCGGACTCGGACAGCGACTCGGATTCGGATAGCGATTCGGATTCTGACAGCGACTCTGACTCGGATAGCGATTCGGATTCCGACAGCGACTCGGATTCGGAT
Organism: Gerosis bhagava; assembly: GCA_022318305.1. Lineage (NCBI taxonomy): Eukaryota > Metazoa > Arthropoda > Insecta > Lepidoptera > Hesperiidae > Gerosis > Gerosis bhagava. The sequence goes on from DWRD01000125.1 coordinate 2,152, forward strand.
AGCGATTCGGATTCGGACAGCGACTCTGACTCGGATAGCGATTCGGATTCTGACAGCGACTCGGATTCGGATAGCGACTCGGATTCCGATAGCGACTCCGACTCGGACAGCGATTCGGACTCCGACAGCGACTCGGATTCTGTTGAGGCAATACCTGATACCAATAGTTCTGAGGTTGTGCAGCATTACGGCAATCTTAATGGCACCGAAGGCAATCTGTCGCAGTTGGTTGGCGTCTCGCTGTTAAGCACGATTAATGTGTCTCTGCTGTCTGGAAGTAGTTTCCGCTTCAACGTGGATAACAACACGACAGAAAATATGACTGTTGATGTTAGCGGCGTGTCACTGCTTTCAACCGGCGGACTGTTAACTTCGATAGTCAATCTGTTGGGCGCTGGAAATACATTGACAGCCGATCTCTCGGTGATTGATATCGCCACTGGACGAGTTGTCGCGATTGACCCCGGAAGTGTCAGTATCAGCGCGACGTTACTTGGCGGGCTGGTTTATAGCGGTACGGCGTCCTTCGAGAACTTACCGGCAGGAAGCTATGCGTTGGCGATTTCCTCACCGAATTCTGATGGGGTATTGGTCAGCTTGATTAATACGCTCGCGGGAGCGGGTGTTGCCACCTTTGTCGAGGCAACGGTAACCGATTCGTTGGGTTATAGCGGAAGCACCGTTACCGGCAACGTGCTGGAGGGTTCAGAAAATGGCGACATGGCTGATAGCGGTACGGGTCTGTCAGTCACCACCGTCACCGCGACATCTGCGGCGGGTGAACCTCACTCAGTCAATGGCGGCACAATATCAGTAACGGGGGCTTATGGCGTACTGACAATTAATGCTGACGGTAGCTATACCTATCAGGCGTCTGGTAAGGCGGGTTCGGCAGGTAATGCGGATGTATTCACGTACACCATTACTGACAGCAATGGTGTGCAATCAACCACCACGCTGACCATCAACATTGGTCAGGAGGTTGAATCAGCCCAGGCCAATCCGGACACCCAGGCTTACTACGTCGGGAATGTCGATGACAATATTGATATCCAGGGAGGTAATGTCGTTCAACTGGCTGGACTTTCCTTACTCAATACGGTGAATGTCGCGCTACCGACAAATGGCTTTAAATTTACCGTAGCCGAAGGAACGGAACAGGATGTCACCCTGGCCGTTTCGGGGTCAACAACCTTAAGCGTGGCGCTTGGCGCGGTCACTCTGGATCTTATCCTGGTGAATACCGATACCAACCAGATTGTCGGCGTCATTAAGGATGGAATTTCGGCAACGCCGCAGGGGCTCCTTGGATTAAGCCTGCAGTACGCAGGTGGCGGTGAGTTCGAAAAAATTGGCGCCGGTAACTATATGGTCGTTATTTCGTCGCCGACGACTGGAGGGTTGATTGGTTCGATACTGAATCTGAATTTGGGCACCAGCATTAGTATGGAGGTGACTGATTCGACTAAATACGTGACGGGGAATGTTCTGCACACCGATAGCGATGGCGATGTTGGCGATACAGGTAACGGAATTACCGTAAGCAGCATCCAGTTTGGATCGCAGGTCGAGACCGTCACTGCCAGCGGCGTCACGATTAACGGCACATACGGTACTCTGATTATCAAGTCTGATGGTAGCTATAGTTATCATGCTAATGGGACAACCGGTGTGGGTCAGAGTGATGTCTTCACCTATACGATAACGGATACGCTGGGTCATACATCGTCGACAACGCTGACGATGAACATTGAGTCAACGCCAGCGATAGCGGTTGATGATATCGCCTCCCTGTCGGTGGCGACGGCAATGCAGTCGGTTACCTGGACGCAAAGCGTCAGTAATCTTGCGGTAACAAATGCAGCAGTAGCGGCTAATACGACATCGACGACTAAAGTTACGAGCCAGAACTTTACCGTCGCTGAAGGCCGGGAAGTGGATAACGCTTCCATCACCCTAAATCTGAGTGGCACCAGGACTAGTGGCTTGACTGTACTGAACGGCGATCTCTTAGGGACAGTTACACTGGTTCATCATGTGATGGTTGGCGGGGTAATGACTGATGTCACGGTCTGGAGCGGGCCTTTGAGTATGGCTCTGGATGGTGTCCCCATCATAAGCCCGACAACGGATACGGACACTGTGACGCTTAACCTGGTTAATGGAACTACTCCGGTACAACTTGCCGCAGGTGATTATACTCTGAGTATTAGTCATACGATGCAGGCTGGACCGGCCATGACGTACAACCTGTCGGCGAGCGTGACGGGAACCGAGATTCATACCGATGCGCATCTGACGATCGCGCAATCTGTGGCCGGCAATATCCTTGATGGTTCTGGCGCTGAAGGGGTTCAGGATACGCTTGGTTCCTTGCATAGCGGGTTCACGATAACGGGGGAAAACAATCTGGGCGTTGTGACTCACTGGACATTCCATACTGATGGATCCTTGACCAACGATACCGGAACCAGCGCGACTAACGGGAAAGCGGTGCTGTATGGTGAATATGGAACGCTGACCATTGATGGGCAGGGGGCGTATACCTACCAGCTGAATAGCGGGGTGAATACCGACGCAATCACGGCTAAGGAGACGTTTACTTATACGCTCATCAGTAGTGATGGCGGAAGCTCAACCGCGCACCTGACCATCGATCTGCATCCGCAGATTGCTGGCAGCGTCAATGACGATAGCGTTCACAGTACGGCTTACGATGACACCTACAGCATGGGTGTGGGCGCCGATACGGTGGTCTATAACCTGTTGGCGGATGACAGCACGGGGGGCAACGGCAGCGATACCTGGAACGATTTCTCGGTCGCCCAGGGAGACCATATCGATGTCTCAGCGCTGCTGGTCGGCTGGAATGGCTCCAGTGATACGCTGGGTAACTATATTACGCTGAGCTATGTCGGCGGCAATACGGTGGTGTCTATCGACCGCGATGGTTCAGGTGGAGCGACGCACCAGCCAGCGACGTTAATCACGCTGCAGGGGGTCCATATCAATTCGCTCGACGAGCTGATTGATACCAATAATTCGCACTAAAATCAGGCCATATGACTGGCGGCGCAGGGAGGCGCCGCCGTTATGGCTTTATACGCTGGAGGTAAAACGAGGAGAAACAACCCCGGAAACGATGGGCAATCGTTAAATAAAAAGAATGATGCGAAAAGAGTATATCCATATTTTCAGTATGCTTTCTGAAGGGTAATTTTATGCGTCTATTTCAACAAAAAGGGATTGTCAGCGTTTACAGGTTCACCACAATTTTGCTGTCGTTAAGTATGACCTTAACGGCTGATGCGGAAGAGCTTTCATTTCCGCCGACCAACATTAGTACGCAGAGATTAAACGATAGCCAACAGGTCGCCGGATATTCTGAAGATTTGATCAATCCGCAGAGTCATTTAAGCGGCCCATTGGATATTGCCACCGCGGTTAAATCAGCGGTCAACTGGCATCCCGCGATTACTCAGCAGGTGAGTAAACTTCAGGAACAGGTACAGCGCGTGGACGTAGCCAAAGCCAAATATTATCCCCAGGTGAGTGCGGGGATGAATAATGGTTATAGTAATTCATACTCCGATTCCGGCTATTCTCCCTCATTAGTTGTTTCTGTTTCACAAATGCTCTACGACTTTGGCAAAGTTTCCAGCTCGGTCAGAGCGGCAGATGCTGCCGTTGCGCAACAGCAGGCGATGGTGATGCTCAATATTGACCAGGTGGCCCATGATACTGCTGGCGCGGTGGTGCAGATGCAGGGTTACCAGAAGCTGGTGAAAATCGCTCAGGCACAAGTCGATTCGCTAAAGCAGATTGGCGATCTGATCCGCCAGCGTAACGATGCGGGGGCTACGTCGCTCTCCGATGTCGTGCAGACTGACACCCGCGTTGAGGGGGCGCAGGCGACGCTTATCCAGTATCAGGCGGCGCTCGAACGCTGGAAAGCAACACTGGCCACCTATCTTGGGCTTGGCAGCATTACTTCCGTGACTGACGGTGTGCCGTCGGATATGGATGCGGCCTGCGCCGTGAGTAAAATCGATTATCGAGCCGTACCCGCTGTGCTGGCTGCTCTGGCGCAAGCCACGCAGGCGCAGGCGCAGCTCGATAACGCGACTGCGCAAATGCTACCGACTATCTCTCTGGAACCCCAGGTTACGCATTATCTCAATGATAATTACGCCAACAGCGCAGTGTTAAATAAAACGCAATATTCGGCGTGGGTTAAAGTGGAAATGCCAATCTACCAGGGGGGAGCATTAACGGCCTCCCGCGAAGCGGCGCAGCAAATTTTATCTGCGGCTAACGCCGGGATTAGAAACGCCCAACTCGATGCCAGTCAGAAATTAAGCGCCTCGCGCGATGAGGCGCTGAACCTTAAACAATCGATTAGCATCCAACGCCGCCAGCAACAACTTGGCGAGCAAACTCGCGCGCTCTATCAGGATCAATATTTACAGTTGGGGACGCGTCCGCTACTGGATCTGCTTAACGTCGATCAGGAAATCTATCAGGCGCAATTCAGTCAGGTGTTAACTGAAGCGCAACTGCGTAATCTGGAGCTGGACTGTTTGTTCAGTACTGGAAAGATGCGTTCCGTTTTTGCACTGGATAATCAAAGCATCCAGGGTGTGGAGATCCGCCCATGAGCGAACAACATCATCGTAGCGATATTCCCCATCTGCTGGATTGGGCTAACGCGATGGCTTTTGTCGCCAGTCATTACCGGCAGAGTTACTCGCCGGGGACGCTGCATGCGGCGGCGGAGTGGGCGACACAAAAAACGCTGCCTGATGCGCTTAAACATCTCTGTCGGCACGCCGGACTGCATTGTCAGTTTCTCAACGGCAACGACCGGCGGATGTCAGCGTGGCGCCTGCCGTTAGTCGTCCAGCTTAAAGATGGACAGATTGGTATTATCGAAAGTTTTGATCTTAAAAATATGGTTGGCATCCGTTTTGTCAAAGAGCTCACCTTACTCAGCCAGTGTCCGCTGGACGCATTATTAGATGAGATTGAGCTTACCGTTGCATTTCGCCCGGCTTCACCCGAGAAAGATATTCGAACTGAAAGTTATCTTGCACGCTTTCAGCCGGACTGGCTGCGCAAAATCGTTCTCAAAGATATCCGCCCATATATGCATGTCATGCTGGCCTCGCTGGCGATTAATGTTCTGGCTCTCACCGGCATTCTGTTTTCGATGCAGGTATACGACCGGGTGATCCCGGCGCAGTCTTATCCCACCTTATACGTGTTATTTAGTGGCGTATTAATCGCCGCGGTATTCAACTTTATTCTCAAAATTACCCGTGGACACGTTACTGACCTGCTTGGCAAACGCGGGGATATTCGTATTTCCGATCGTGTATTTGGTCACGCGCTGCGGCTAAAAAACTCATCGGTTCCACGCTCTACTGGCAGTTTTATTTCTCAGATCCGCGAGCTTGAGCAGGTACGGGAAATGATGACGTCAACCATGATGACGGTCATTGCCGATCTGCCGTTCTTCATCCTTTTCCAATTGGTACTGTTCATTGTCTCGCCGTGGTTGAGCTGGATCGCGCCGGTAGCGACGATCCTGATGCTGCTGCCGGGATTTTTATTGCAAAAGAAACTGGCCGAACTGGCGAGCAAGAATCAACACGAAAGCACGCTACGAAATGCCATTCTGGTGGAGAGCATTCAGGGTCTACCAGATATCAAAATGATGCAGGCGGAAAGCCGCTTTCTACAGCAGTGGAATAGCTATGTGGCCATCACCGCGGAATCGGGGGTGAAAACTCGCAAAGTCACCCACGGCCTGGTGAGCTGGGGGATGTCTATCCAAAATCTGCTGTATGCCACGGTGGTCGTGGTCGGCGCGCCGCTGGTGATTAATGGCGATATTACGACTGGCGCAATGGTGGCGGCGTCCATGTTGTCAAGCCGGATGGTGGCGCCAATGACTGCGCTCTGCGGCGTATTGGCGCGCTGGCAGCAGGTGAAAGTCGCGAAAGCCAGTCTGGATAATCTGATGGCGCTGCCGGTAGAAGGCGGGCAGGATGAGCCGCGCATCCACCGCGCTGTGCTGCACGGCAACTATGAGTTTCGCAACGCTGAGTTTCGCTACGACAAGGACAATGGGCCAATACCGCTGCGTATTAAGCAGTTGTCGATTAAGGCCGGAGAGAAAATTGCAATTCTTGGACGTATCGGCGCCGGTAAATCGACCTTATTGCAGGCGATGATGGGGAACGTTGAACTGGCGTCGGGTGAGCTGCGGCTCGACGATCTTGCGCTGTCGCAAATCGATCTGGCGGATATCCGCCGCAATGCGACCTTACTGACCCAGGAAGCTCGGCTGTTTCACGGAACGCTACGGGAAAATTTAACGCTGGGAAGGCCGATGGCCAGCGATGACGAACTAGTGAAAGTTCTGGAACTATGCGGGGCGATGGAGTTCGTCAGTAAACTGCCAATGGGGCTTGAACATCTGGTGATGGAAGGGGGGCTTGGCCTTTCCGGCGGGCAGCGGCAATCGTTGTTGCTGGCGCGCTCTTTACTGCGCGACCCGAATATTATTTTGCTGGATGAGCCGACGTCGTTCTTCGATGAGCGCACCGAAAAAGCCTTTGTCGAGCAACTGGCGCATTGGGTCGGCGAACGTACGTTGATTATTGCTACCCATAAAGCGGCGGTGCTGAATATTGTCGATCGTATTCTGGTTATCCAGGATGGACAGCTCGCGTTGGATAAACCTAAAGCAACGGTCTTTGAACAGGAAAAAGCGCGTGGCCAGGTGGTGAATATATGAATAAGTCCGAGGCGATTCTCCCGCTGGCGCAGGATGCCGATCCGGTTGCCGATATGGTTGATAATGAACGCGATGAGGCCGAACTGGTTAAATCGCGCCGCTTAATTCTCTTGCTGACGCTGCTGCTGGTGGTAACCGGCGTATGGGCGTGGTTCGCGACCCTGGATGAAGTCTCTACCGGGACCGGGAAAGTCATCCCCAGTTCTCGTGAGCAGGTACTACAAACCCTTGATGGCGGGATCTTAACCGAGCTCAACGTCCGCGAGGGTAGCAGGGTGGCGGCCGGACAGGTCGTCGCGCGTCTTGATCCTACTCGTAGTGAATCGAACGTCGGCGAAAGCCAGGCAAAATATCGCGCTTCACTGGCGGCGAGCATTCGCCTTACTGCCGAGGTTAATAACCAACCGCTGATTTTTCCACCTTCTCTGAAGGCATGGCCGGGATTACTGGCGGAAGAAACCCGTCTCTATCATAGCCGACGGGACCAGTTAACCAAATCGATGCGCCAGCTGGAACAGTCGCTGTCGCTGGTGAAAAGCGAACTGGCTATCAACGAAAGACTGGCTAAAACCGGCGCCGCCAGTAATGTGGAAGTGCTGCGTTTGCGCCAGCAAGCCGCCGATATTGAGTTAAAGAAAATCGATCTCAACACCCGCTACTACGTCGATGCCCGCGAACAGTTATCGAAAGCCAATGCGGACGTAGCCAGTCTTGCCGAAGTCATTAAAGGGCGGGCGGATTCCGTTGCCCGGCTGACCGTTCGCTCGCCGGTGCAGGGGATCGTCAAAAATATCAAGGTCAACACAATTGGCGGCGTTATTGCCCCGAACGGCGAACTGATGGACATCGTGCCGATAGATGGTCGCTTATTAATTGAAGCGCGTATTTCGCCACGCGATATTGCTTTTATTCATCCCGATCAGAAGGCGCTGGTGAAAATCACCGCCTATGATTATGCCATCTACGGCGCGCTTAATGGGGTCGTTGAGACCATTTCTCCCGATACTATTCAGGACGAGGCAAAACCCGATCTTTATTACTATCGGGTGTTTATCCGTACCGATCATAACTATCTGGAAAATAAACACGGTAAGCGTTTTTTAATCGGTCCGGGAATGATCGCCACGGTTGATATTAAAACCGGCGAAAAGACGGTAATGGATTACCTGGTGAAACCATTTAATCGTGCAAAAGAGGCACTGAGAGAAAGGTAATACCCGCAAGTTGGCTTCATGTTTGGTGAAATTTTCAACGTATGGAGATTTGAGATGGCATTAAGCGATTTATTACAACAGGCTTGCTTTCAGAGCAGGCCATTAAAAACGACCGCGCTGCCTGCTGATTATCCCGGGTGGGTTATCTTTTTTAGCGTTAGTGATGGTGAGGAACGGGCGCATGTCCAGGTCGCGGCGGCAGCCAGTTTTGATCAAGCCTGGCTTGCTGGCGCCAGAGCCCTGCAGGAGTGGCGTAAAAAACAGGACAATGAGCCACAGTGGTTGCGTATTGATATTGTCGATAGCGTTGAAAAACTAAGCTGGGAAAACCTGCAGAAGAAACTCAGCATCACCAAACGTAATTACTTCCGCTTTGGCCTCTCTTTTGATACGCAATTTACTCAGGCGATACTCGAACAGGAAATTGCGGCGAATGCCTTATTGTATGACGGAGATAACGGGGTCGCCGCGCCAAATGACAGCAATCTGGAAAACTATGGTCAACGGCGATTCAAACAAAGTCTGCGCTGGCCGGAGGCGCCGGAGCAGATACTGTGGCGCTTTAAAACCCGCGCGGTATTCTG
>DWRD01000126.1:0-10637 GCA_022318305.1 Gerosis bhagava
TCCTGCTCGATTACGGCGCGCAGGCCGCGTAGCGCGGATATCGTTTCGGCGTACGGGCGCAGCGCGGCGGCATCAGGCGCCGGCGCCGCCGTCCGGTAACGGTCCAGCGCGTAAACGAGACCGACCATATTCTCTTTGCCGATTTTCATCGCCCGCGCGATGCCGTGGTGTTGGGCTTTACAAGCGGCGATCCAGTTGCGCTTGCCGCTAATAAAGCCTGAGGTTGGGGCGTTAAAGGCTTTCGCCCCGCTGTAGATAACCATGTCCGCGCCGCTGGCGACCCACTTGCGCAAGTCTTCTTCGGCGGCGGCATCGACGATCAGCGGCAGATTATGCTGGCGGGCGACCTGCACGAAATCGTCAATACCGAGCATCCCTTTTTGCACGCAATGGTGGGATTTCACATACAGTAGCGCCGCCGTGCGTGCGTTCACCGCGCTCTCCAGCTGCCAGCGTGCCGCCAGATTGCTGGAGCCGACTTCGACAATGCGCCCGCCGCCGAGGCGGATAGCGCTGGTGATTGGTGCGCCGTAATCGACATTATGCCCGCGCAGTATCACTATCTCGTTCGGCCACTGGCTGCTGTCCGGCATCAGCGCCACCTTTTCCGGCTCGCCGCGGGTGATCGCCGCCGCGACGGCGATGGCGATACCGGCGGAGGCGCAGGAGGTGATATAGCTGTCTTCCGCGCCGGTGTGGGCGGAAACCAGTTCGCCCGCGCGGTCGGTTAATTTATCGATTTCGACGAAGGCTCCCGCCGCCTGCGCGGTGGCCTGCATCACTTGCGGGTCGACGGCGGACACGCCGAGGATGGTCATTTTGCCGCAGGCGTTAATCACCCGTTTTAAGCCCAGTTGCTGGTAGATATTGCCGTTCATGATTTACAGCACTCCCAACAGCGAGCAGACGATGCTGATAGCGACGATTGACAGTAAAATGGTGGTGTAGCGCGGCCCTTTTTTCAGTAAGTAGAAATAGATAGCGAACACCGCCGCCAGCGGCAGCAGGCCGGGGGCAATCGAGTCGAGGATCTGCTGGACCACCACTTCCGAGCCTTTAAGCGCGCTGATTTTCAGCGGGGTAGTGATTTTGACATAGCTTGCCGACAGCGCGCCCATCATGATGAGACCCAGTACGTTGGCGCCGTAAATCAATTCTTTAATTCGCCCCCCTTGCAGCAGGCCGATAATGGAGTCACGGCCGAGGGTGTAGCCTTTATGCACCAGCCCGTAGCTTATCGCCATGGTGATCGCCGGGTAGAGGATCAGCGGGGCGATCCCGCCGAACGCGCTGCCGCTGGCGGCGAAGGGGATGAAAATCGCAATCAGCAACGGCATCACCGCGGCCCAGATAATCGAGTCGCCCATCCCGGCCAGCGGGCCCATCAGGCCGGTTTTGATCCCGGTGATTGAAGCATCGCTGATCGGCTCGCCGCGGGTTTTCTGCTCCTCCATGGCGATGGAGATACCCTGGATAACCGAGCCGAAAGTCTGTTCCGAGTTAAAGAAGTTCAGGTGGCGTTTGAGCGCCTCGGTCTGCTCCTCTTTTTCCGGGTACAGCTTTTTGATGATGGGCGTCATTGAGGCGCAGAAAATCAGGCTCTGCAGACGTTCGTAGGAGCTGGATACTTCCGCCCCCAGCCAGTAAATCAGCCAGGCTTTGGTGATATCGGCTTTGCTCAGCGCCTGGGTTTCGCGGGCGCGTTCAACCAGTTCATGTTCCATTACATCGCTACTCATCATGCAGCTCCTTCATTTTTGGCCAGGCCTTTAATCAGGAAGGCGACGCAGGTACCGAAAATCGCCATCGCCATGATGTCCACCTTCAGGTAGAGCACCGCGAAAAATCCGCCGATAAACCACGGCAGCAGGCTCTTTTTGCCGATCACCATGATGGTGATGGCAAAGCCCAGCGCCGGCAGGATACCGCCCATAATTTCAAAAGAGTGGGTCAGCCAGTGCGGCATCAGTTTGAGGAATTTTTCCACTACGCTTTGGCCAAAGTAGTTGGCGGCGAAGACCACCGGGAAGCGCAGCACCAGCCCCAGCAGCGCCGGATAGATAAAGGCGCAGCGCATGATGCCCGCCATGTTGGCGCTTTCGGCGTGTTTGTCGGCCATGTGCACCCACGCGGCGTTGAGCGTGCGGCGCAGCTGATCGAGGAATACCCCGATGACGCCAAACGGGATCGCCAGCGCGATCGCCAGGTTGGGCTCCATCCCGGCCTTCACGGCGATCGGAATGGCGATACAGGCGGCCAGCGCCGGGTCCGACGGCACGTTGCCGCCCGGCGTGGAGGTCACTCCAAGATAGACCAGCTGCATACCCGCGCCGATGATCATCGCGGTTTTCATATCGCCCAGCAGCAGGCCGACGAATACTGCGATCACCACGGGTTGCAGCAACATGGCGGAGAAGGTATAGCCTAAACGTAATCGGGCGAACCAGTAATACAACCCCATCAGGCTCGCAAAAAGTAAGGTATCCATAGTTTTTTACCTTTTTATCAACTGGTTAGAATTTTTTCAGGATGTCGTCCAGTGACTGTGGTTTATCTTCCGGGATGGTCTGAAAGAACACCTGAATGCCGCTATCCTTCAGAGCGCCGAGGATGCCGACATCTTTTTCATCAAGGGTGATGTTCTGGAATACGGCCTTGCGGTTCGGCCCGCCGCCCAGCCCGCCAACCTGAATTGTCTGCACGTCAAAGCCCAACTGGACGGCTTCCTGAACGGCTGATAGCGACGGGAATAGCACCAGCACATTGCCATCGCCGAGCTGATTCTCTTTCCAGGCGGCGGCGAAGCTGGCGTTGCCGTAACAGTCGACTTTGATGTTCGGCGGCGCGGCCATTAAATAGATATTTTTCATAAACGGATCGGCATCCAGCTCGTCGCTGACCACGGCGATACGATTGGCCTGCGACTGGCCGACCCATTTGGTGACGACCTGACCGTGGATCAGACGGCTATCGATACGACATAAAACGATTTTTGCCATGATGGGCTCCTTAAGAGGTTAACTGGTTCACGTGGGCGACAACGTCGCGGCAGCTGCTGCGTCCTGCTTCGACCAGCGCATTAACGCAGCCGGTGAGCGGGCCCTGCTCGCGCAGATCCAACGCCTCCAGCAGCAGCGAGGCGTTGAGCCCGCAGACGACGGCGATGGGGTAATCCGCGCTCAAGCGCGCGGCGACGTTGGAGGTAGTGCCGCCGAGAAAATCGGTCAAAATCAGCGAGCCTGCCGGCATCGCCTGCACGGCCGCTTCGACGCGCTGATAAAACTCGCCGAGGGTATCGACCGGCATAAGCGCGATTTCGCTGACGCCGGCGATTTCGCCGGTCACCATGCGCAGACTGTCGCAAAGTTGCGTACCCCAGCCGCCGTGCGTCAGCAGCAGAATTTGGGGTAACTGGGTGGTAGGTTCAGTGGATGACAAAGTGGCCTCCTGGCGCCGAATCGTTGACGCACTAATAAGAGCAAAGCGCGTGCCACAATTTGTGTCATCTACCGAAGAGGAAAAGGCTGGCGGGCCGCAAAGCCGCGCCAGAACAGGCGTTAACTAAATAATAATTCGTAGATATAAATGTACTCGGCATCGGATAAACGGATGGCGTAGGCCTCCTCAACCGGATGGAAAGCCGATTTAATGACACTAAATGCCTGAGCGTCCATATCCGGCCGCGTTTCCAGCGCCATCTGTAACGGTTTCCGGTTAATCACGATACGCTCGACCATACAGCAGCAGTGGATCAGGAAGCGTAGTGTCACCTGGCGGTTAGGCGCGATGGCCAGCGTGTTCCTGAGCTGATTCAGGATCCCTTCCATTTCTTTTAATATGCGCTGCGGATTGAGCACCGAAATATGGTTGATAATGCTTTCCATAGTCAGGGCGCTGATAAACCGTGAAGCGCTGCGCTCCATCTCCAGACGGCGCTCGCTGCTGGACAGATCGGGGGTCAGCAGGCTGAGCACCAGCTCCGGCCCCTGCTCGGAAAACAGCTCCTCCAGCGAGATAAACGGGATATCGGGCAGCCCCGGCTGGAATGTCCCGACAATACCCGCCAGCCGTTCATGCGCCCTGATCGCCTGCTGCAGGCGCTCCGGGCTGCGAACTTCGTTGTAATCGAGGATCACCATCCGGGTATCCTGCGACATCAGCTCGCCAAAGCTCTCCTCCAGCACCTTTTTGATTTTTTCCGCCGTGCCCATGCCGGTAATGCAGGAGATAACCAGAACCTTGCCGGCGTTCTCCTGCTGCGGCGTGCACAGCTGGCTAGCGATGCCTTTTTCCTGCATCAGATTGACCAACCGCGGCAGGTCGCCGGTTTCGTAGCTGAGATCGAGACCGATCTCCAGCAGGCTGGTCAGGGTGATATTCGGCATCAGCAGGACATCGATCTGGAACAGTTTGCTGATGGTGCTGCCGAAATGGACCAGCGATCCGATGTCGACCATCAGGATCAGCCGCTGCCAGCCTTTGCTGTGGATCAACTGGATCAGCTTTTCCAGCGTATCGTGCACCGATTGTTCGAACGGCATGTCGATAGCGTTGAACAATTCGCGCTCCAGCACCCGATTGACGTATTGCGCCATGCTGGTGGCCGTGGTGGCGCCATGGGCAATGAGGATCGCCCCGCAGTCCGGGCTGGCGCTGATGCGCTGGCGGTAATGGCGGCACTCTTTGAGGAACAGGCACAGCCAGACCACCTCGGTGGCCGGACACTGGATATGCAGCAGATCGTTGATCTTCTTGCACAACAGAGTGGCGTTATCGTATTCATCTTTGCAGCGATCGAGGATCAGGCTCGAAGAGTATAACTGCGGGATCAGGCCGCGTTGTACGTAGCTGATGAGAGCGAGAAAGTGTTTACGCAGCGGGTTGACCAGGTTTTCCGGCAGGGCGAAGCCGAGTACCTGCTCAACGTAGCCGATAAGCAGGGTCACGCGCTCCTCAATCCGATCGCCATAGCGTGGCGCGTGGCTGGCGTTATCGCGGCTGTAGAGGCCATATTCAAAAATCGAGCTGAGCTTATTTTTAAGGATCGCCAGCGTCTCGGCGGGCGGCACGTTGCTATTGCGCAGGTTAACGTATTCGCGGGTCAGGAAGCTGTAGAACAGATCGCTCTCCTCGACGCTGTCATCGGCCGCCGAACTTTTCAGCTGCGGAAGAGTTCGGGCATCGATGTTCAGCAGGGGACGGCCGTTAAACAGCGCATCGACCAGCTGTCGTTGCTCCGGCGTGGCATTGATCGGGCCGTCCGCCAGTTTGCTGTCCAGCAGCAGTATCTCGTTATTAGCCGCCATTCCCAACGCCCATGCCTGGGCGCACAAGAACTGGATGTCGCTTTTAAGCTGGCCGATGTTGCCTTCCAGCGGCTTGTTCAGCAGCCACAGCAGCAAGGTTTTATCGATACTCACCGTGCGCTCGATTTTGCGACTTTCGCGTTGTAAAAAACCGATGATCAGTTCGATCTGCTCTTCAACTGAACGCTGGCGGATGCCGGGTAAATCGATAGCGACCTGAATACGCCGCTGAAAGGTACGTAATAGCGATGAGCTGACGGGCTCGGTGGTGGCGCAGATCAGACGTACGGCGATATTGCGCGCCGGGCCGCTGGCGCCGAGCGGGCGATATTCGCCTTTATCCAACAGCGAAAAGAGCTTTTCCTGCCCTTCATAGGGCAGGCGATGCACTTCATCCAGCAGCAGATAGCCGCCGTCGGCCTGTTCGATCAGCCCGCTTTTGTTTTCCGTCGCCCCGGTAAAGGCGCCCTGACGGTGGCCAAAGAGATGCGATGACAGCAGCTCCGGGTTGTTGGCGTATTCCGCGCAGTTGAAGTAGACCAGCGGCGGCCGTTTTTCACCGGCATGCTCGCAGGCGTAGCGGTGCATCAGCTCGGCAAAAAAGGTTTTACCCACGCCGGAGGGACCGGTCAGCAGGACGTGCAGGCCGTGGGGATACAATACCGCGGCTTTCCCTTTTTCCACGGCATCGTGCAGGCTGCGATCGTGGCCGATCAGCATGGCGAACGGGTCGACAGCCTCATTGTTATCTTGCGGCTGCGGCAGGAGATCGGCGAGAGTCGCCGGCTCGCGTTCGCTTTCCGTCAGCGTACGGTCGAGCAGCGTTTCCGTCGTCCGGCGATGTAAAAAGAACACCGGGCGGCCGCGCGTTTTAATCACCAGCCCGTCACTCCACAGCTGATTGAGATCTTTACTCACCGAGTTGCGCGCCAGCCCGAGGTTAAAGCCGATTTGCTCTGCAGTGAAGGCGTTTGAGCCCCTGGCTAAATCGTCCAGCGTGACGGCCTGGCTCAGCCTCTCCAGCTCCCGCAGTACTATCTCAATACGTCTCATCTCGTTACCGGGTTGTTCAATGTCGATAGTTGAGAACATACACTATTACGCGGCGTCAGAAAGAGACCGGGGGCGAAGTTGGCGGCCATAACGATATCTACAGAGTGTCCTTTCACTGCCACAATGGTGGTTTAGGGTGGGATTGGATATGGTTAGCGCATCTCACCGGAGGAACAGATATGTTGAGCGGATTAAATCACCTGACCCTGGCGGTCAGCCAGCTGGCGCCGAGCGTGGCGTTTTATCATCAGCTACTTGGCATGACGCTGCACGCGCGCTGGGATAGCGGCGCGTATCTTTCCTGCGGCGATCTGTGGCTGTGCCTGTCGCTGGATCCGCAGCGGCGCGTCACTCCGCCGGAAGAGAGCGATTACACCCATTATGCGTTTAGCATCAGCGAGGCGGATTTCGCCAGCTTTGCCGCCCGCCTTGAGGCCGCAGGCGTGGCGGTATGGAAACTAAACAGTAGCGAAGGCGAGTCGTACTATTTCCTCGACCCTGACGGCCACAAGCTGGAGCTACATGTTGGCAGCCTCGCCCAGCGCCTGGCCGCCTGCCGCGAGCAGCCGTATAAGGGGATGGTGTTTTTTGACGAGTGATGGAGAGTCTCCCGGAGGCGGCGCATGCCGCGCCTTTTCCGGGCTACCGGCCCTGTAGCCCCGGTAAGCGTCAGCGCTACCGGGGATAACAGACAAAGACTCACTCCATCGCCACCTTCACCGCTTCCCCCAGCTTGACCATCACCTCTTTATGCTTCTCGATCGGCGGCAGGGCGCAGTTGATCCTTAAGCAGTTGCGATATTTCCCCGATGCCGAAAACAGCGATCCCGGCGCGACCTGGATCTTCAGTCGACACAGCTGCTTGGCGACGCAGACCATATCCACCTGTTCCGGCAGCTCGACCCACAGCATAAAGCCGCCTTTTGGCCGGGTGACGCAGATGCCGCAGGGGAAAAACTCCCGCAGCCAGCAGGTGTAGATCTCCATATTACGCTGATAGATCTGCCGCATCCGCCGCACGTGGCGGTGGTAATGGCCTTCGCGAATAAAGTTACAGGCCGCCAGTTGGGTTGAAGGGACGTTAGTGCCGCTGGCGGCGTACTTCATCTGCAGCAGACGATCGTAGTAGCGCCCGGGGGCAATCCAGCCGATGCGCAGGCCGGGGGCGATGGTCTTGGTAAACGAGCTGCAAAGTATCACCCGACCGTCGATATCCCATGAATGAATCGTACGCGGGCGCGGGTATTCCGTCGCCAGCTCGCCGTAAATATCATCTTCGAAAATCACGATATCGTGGCGCTGGGCAAGGGACAGCACCGCGCGTTTGCGCGCGTCAGGCATGATGTATCCCAGCGGATTGTTGCAGTTAGGCACCAGGATCACCCCTTTGATTGGCCACTGATCCAACGCCAGCTCTAAGGCCTCGATGCTGATCCCGGATTCCGGATCGGTTGGGATCTCAATGGCTTTCAGCCCCAGGCCGCGAAGTATCTGCATGGTGCCGTAGTAGCAGGGGGATTCGACAGCGACGATATCGCCGGGGTGGCACACCGACAGCAGCGCCAGCGATAATGCGCTGTGGCAGCCGCTGGTGATCAGCAGATCGTCGGCGGTGACGACCGATCCGCCGTCGAGCATCAGGCGGGCGATCTGTTCGCGCAGTTCGCGACGCCCGGCCAGCTCGTCGTAGTTGAGCACTTCGCTGAGGTTATGCTGAATTGCCCGGCTCAGTTCGCGCCAGATAGGCTTAAGGCTCGGCTGGGTGACGTCCGGCGAACCGCCGCCGAAGGTAATGATCGATTTATCATTGCGCGCATCGAGCATGGTCAACACCTGGTCCCACTGGGTGATCTCCACCGGGCGCTGCACCGGGCGCGACATCGTCGGTACCGGCGCCTGAGCTTTACGCGGGGCGACGAAATAGCCGGAGCGCGGCTGCGGCACGATCAGCTGTTGCTGTTCCAGCGTCTGGTAGGCCTGCTGAACGGTACTGATGCTGACGCCATGCTCCTGGCTCAGGCTGCGCACCGACGGCAACTTTTCGCCCTGGCGATACAGCCCTTGTTCGATACGCTCAGCCAGCAGGCTGGCCAGATGTTGATAACGGGTCATGCTGTATCCTTAGTAATTGCCATACAGATAGATAAACCAGTACAGATGGCGGTCAAAAATGGGGCATGGTGTACGTTTTAGCCAATCTGTATGTTAAAGAAAAGTGTTTTGTGAATCTGTATTGTTCAGGCCCGGATCCGTGAAGATAAAGCCTCTGGCAAGGCGAGGAGGTAGAGGATGGAATTTCACGAGAATCGGGCAAAACAGCCGTTTATCGGCTGGGTATTTCTGGCGCGAGCAATTAGAAAATGGTGGCTTCGTGGGCAAACGCGCAAAGTATTGCAGCGAATGAGCGACGAACAGCTGAAAGATGTCGGGTTGCGCCGGGATCAGATCAATTAAAAAGTGCTTTTTTGTAGCCCCGGTTAGCGTCAGCGCTACCGGGGAATTACATTCACAAAATTTATCAATTGATGCTTCTACTCCCATCGTTTCTTGATACTTACCATGATAAGTATTATTTTCCCCACAGCTAAGTGAGGAAAGTAACATGACCGAAGACGAACTGTTTGCCCGCCGCCCGATGGGGATGCGCATGGCGATGGTGGTGCGCCAGTGGCGCGCGATTATCGACAGCGCCATTACCGATACCGGCCTGACCCAGTCAAGCTGGACGGTGCTGATGCAGCTGCATCAACTGGGGTGCAACGTCTCGGTAAGCGAACTGGCGGAAGTGCAGGGTATTGAACTGCCGCCGCTGATGCGCACTCTCACGCAGCTGGAAAAGCAGGGGTATCTACTGCGCTCAACATCGCCATACGACAAGCGCATTCGTCTGCTTACGCTGACGGTAGAAGGCCGTACAGTCCTGGAAAAGCTGAACCGCGTGATTGAAACCTATCAACGGCGCGTGACGGAAACCATCCCCGATGCGGACCTCGACACCTTCAGCGCCACGTTAAATCAAATCGCCTGCAACTTGCGGATTATCCGCGAAGAAGATAACAAGATCTAAAACACTATGATGACGCCAGAACAAAAATTTGCCCGCTGGGTAAGGGTAAGTATTGCCGCTTTCCTGGCGATATTCGCCTGGTTTATTGTTGCCGATATCTGGATCCCGTTGACCCCGGACTCCACCGTGATGCGCGTGGTGACTCCGGTCTCGTCGCGGGTCTCCGGCTACGTCTCGCACGTCTACGTGCATAACAATAGCCAGGTCAAAAAGGGCGACCTGCTGTATGAGCTCGATCCCACGCCATTCATTAATAAAGTTGAAGCGGCGCAAATCGCCCTTGAACAGGCCAAACTGAGCAACCAGCAGCTGGATGCGCAAATCGCCGCCGCTCGCGCCAACCTGCGCACCGCGCAATATACCGCGCGTAATGACAAAGTCACCCTCGACCGCTACCAGCGCCTGAGCACCATGCAAAACGTGTCGCAATCGGATCTCGATAAGGTGCGCACGACATGGCAGACCAGCGAACAATCGGTCAGCGCCCTGAATGCGCAAATTCAGAACCTGTTGATCCAGCGCGGTGAGCGCGACGATAAGCGCAACGTAACGCTGCAGAAATACCGCAACGCGCTGGAAGAGGCGCAGCTCAATCTCGGCTGGACCCAGGTTCGCGCCGAGACCGACGGTATGGTCAGCAACCTGCAGCTTAATCCGGGAATTTACGCCACCGCCGCCACCGCCGTGCTGGCGCTGGTTAACAACAACACCGATATCGTCGCCGACTTCCGTGAAAAAAGCCTGCGCCACACGGCGGTGAATACCGATGCGGCGGTAGTGTTCGATGCCCTGCCGGGTAAAGTCTTCCCGGCGCACGTGACCAGCAGCGACGCCGGTATTCTTGCCGGTCAGGAAGCGGTGAATGGCCAACTGTCGCAGCCTGAGCAGTCCACCCGCTGGGTGCGCGATGCGCAGCGCATGCGGATCCACGTCGCGCTGGATCAACCGCTGGATAAGCCGCTGCCGACCGGCGCCCGCGCTACGGTGCAGTTGTACAATAGCGACGGCCCTTTCGCCCGCACCTTTGCCGGCCTGCAGATCCACCTGGTGAGCTGGTTGCACTATGTCTATTAACACCCTGGCGCACGTCTTTACCCCGCACGGCAATATCGTCTACACGGCCAATGATTTTCGTCAGACGGTACGCATTGCCGTCGCCGGGACCATCGCGCTGAGTATTTCGACCTTCTACGACGTGCAGTACGGCGTGT
>DWRD01000127.1:0-10609 GCA_022318305.1 Gerosis bhagava
TGGATACGGATACACACTGGGCTTATGAGACGACCAACTTAGTCCTCAGGAGTAGCAACGCACCTGTAACCTTTACCTGTGGACAACCTAAGGAGTTTAAGTGGCCGCAGTTTTTACTTAGCAACAATGGCACTGCATGCACGTTTGCTACTCAACGTCAATTAAAAAAATATTTAAGAATACAAAAATGAACAGTTAAAAATAACAATGTTTTACAAGGATAGGTGTCACTAGAGGTCGCGGGATTGATTCCCGGCGGGTAGTAGTTTGGCTAGCTAGGCCATTATGGGTTGATGACCTGTTTGCCTTAAAATGCGTCGGACGGACACGTAATGCACAGAAGTAAAAATGCTGCAGACCTTCCCCTGTTGGGGCGAGTGGCCTCTGTTCTGCCATACTAACAGTACCCGTTTCAACTGTATTACTTCTCGAATACCTACTTAAGTTTCTTCAGAAGCTGTCTAAGCTCGAGTTTACCTTAGTCGTATAAAGCGCTCAAGGTTAATTTAAGCTAAAAGTAGTGTGGGACAGCGAGAAGTAAGATTCACAAGATATTAATACGGGTCTATCGTCGACGAGACTGGACCCTATTCAAGTAGGTACTAAAACTTTAAATTAATCGGCCTAAAACTTACACACGTCGAACAAAGATGGACCTAAAGGTCCACTAGAGCTTTGTACAAAAGCGAATTACGAAACATTGGCTTCAACAAGGAAGAATAAATTTGAGAGTTGTGTATTTTTTTTCGACCCATTAATGGCCCACTGCCTCCGTGGCCGTGGCTAAGATGATAGCACGGTCTCCAAAACCGGAGGTCGCGGGTTCGATTCCCAGCGATTAACAGATACCCGTCATCAACACAACCATTTTCCTCTATCTCGTTAGCGGCCTGCAGGCGCGATAGCATTCGGCTGACGCTCGATTTGTCCAGCCCCAATACCTGCACCAGTTGCGCGGCGGTCATCGCGCCATGAGTAGAAATCTCAAGAAGCGCATGCACCGCTGAAGGTGAATAGTCGGTGGCCGCCAGCGTGCTGTTCATAAAGCCGAGCTCGCGCACCATCAATCGTGATGCGCAACGAATTTGATCGATAAGTAAAGTGTCAGACATGGTGACATCCATGAATCGAGATGGTTGCATCATACAACCACCATTCGCTCACCCTGTCAATCACCCTGACGCACGTCGCGCAATGCCGATTAAGCCCCCTAAAATTAGTATATACGGATGAATATTGTGCCAAATATGCGGCAAATCCCCCCATTCCCAACCATACCGCTTGTAATTAGCGACATAAGATCTAATCCTTAATGAGTATTATTTTCGCTGTTAGCACCTTCGTATCATTAACAAGGAGAAACGCATGAAAGCTGCTGTAGTCACCCACGACCACCAGATTGATGTAACCGACAAAAAGTTACGCCCGCTGGAGCATGGCGAAGCGCTGCTGAAAATGGAATGCTGCGGGGTCTGCCACACTGACCTGCACGTGAAAAACGGCGATTTCGGCGATAAAACCGGCGTCATTCTTGGCCATGAGGGCATCGGCATCGTGGAAAAAGTCGGCCCTGGCGTGACGTCGCTGAAGCCGGGCGATCGCGCGAGCGTGGCCTGGTTCTTCGAAGGCTGCGGCCACTGCGAATACTGTAATAGCGGCAACGAAACCCTGTGCCGCTCGGTGAAAAATGCCGGCTATACCGTCGATGGCGGGATGGCCGAAGAGTGCATCGTCACCGCTGATTACGCGGTCAAAGTACCGGATCGACTGGATTCGGCCGCCGCCAGCAGCATCACCTGCGCCGGCGTCACCACCTATAAAGCGGTGAAGGTCTCACACATCAAACCCGGCCAGTGGATTGCCATTTATGGCCTCGGCGGCCTGGGTAACCTGGCGCTGCAATATGCCAAAAACGTCTTTAATGCCAAAGTGATCGCCGTTGACGTCAACGACGGACAGCTGGAGCTTGCCGCCTCGATGGGCGCCGACCTGACGGTTAATTCCCGCAACGAAGACGCCGCCAAAATCATTCAGGAGAAAACCGGCGGCGCCCACGCGGCCGTGGTTACCGCCGTTGCTAAAGCGGCATTTAACTCCGCCGTGGATGCGGTTCGCGCCGGCGGCCGCGTCGTCGCCGTTGGCCTACCGCCGGAAGCGATGAGCCTGGATATCCCTCGCCTGGTGCTGGACGGTATTGAAGTAGTGGGTTCGCTGGTCGGTACCCGTCAGGATCTGATTGAAGCCTTCCAGTTTGCCGCCGAAGGCAAAGTGGTGCCGAAAGTCACTCTGCGCCCGCTTGGCGATATCAACGCCATCTTTAAGGAGATGGAACAGGGCCAAATCCGCGGCCGCATGGTTATCGATTTCCGCCGTTAATTCTGTCTGACTCTGCCAGACGAAAAAGTCTAACCTACTGACTATTCCCGCATGTTGGGAATAGTCAGATTTCGCAAATGCTTAGCGCAAATCGTTGGTTCCTTTGTATTCCGTCGCGCCCGATGATGGCAAGACAATAGATAACAAAGGAATTCACCATGCAAAATCGCTTTCGCCTGCCTACGCTTGCCGCCCTTTTTATCGCAGGCGCATTTTCAGTTTCGGCCGCGCAAACGCCGATCAAAGGCGGCACCTTAATTTATCTGGAACAACAGCCGCACACCAATCTCTATCCGCCGGCCGGCGGTTTTTACCCTAACGGCGGGATCCTCAATCAGATAACCGACAAGCTGACCTGGCAGAACCCGGAAACGCTAGCTATCGAGCCGTGGATCGCCGAAAGCTGGACCAGCAACGACGATAAGACCGAATATACCTTTAAGCTGCGACCTGGCGTCACTTTCTCTGACGGCACCCCGCTCGATGCCAACGCGGTCGCAAAGAATTTTGATACTTACGGTTTGGGCAATAAAGCCCTACGTCTGCCGGTTTCCGAAGTGATCAACAATTACGATCGTAGCGAAGTCATCGATCCATTGACCGTCAAATTCTACTTCAAAAAACCCTCACCGGGATTCCTGCAAGGTACCGCGACGATTGGCTCCGGGCTGGTTTCCCTCAGCACCCTGGCGCGAAGTTTTGAGGCGCTGGGCGATGCCCGCCATATCATTGGTTCCGGCCCCTTTACGGTAAAAGATGAAAAACCCGGACGCGAACTAACCCTGGTGGCGCGGAAAGATTATCAGTGGGGGCCGAAAAATCTTGCTCAGCAAGGCCCGGCGAACCTCGACGGTATTACCTATATCGTCACGCCGGAAGATAGCGTACGTATTGGCGCACTGCTGGCGGGACAGGCCGGGTTTATTCGCCAGGTGCAGGCCTATGATGAAAAACAGGCGACCGACCAGGGCTTTAATATTTATGCCGCACCGACGCGCGGCGTTAACGATAGCCTGAGCTTCCGCCCTGATAATCCGCTGGTTGCCGACCTGCGGGTACGCCAGGCGCTACTGCATGCGACCAACGCCAAACAGGTTGTCGAAACCCTTTTCTCACCTAACTATCCGCAGGCAAGTTCCGTCATCGCCCGCACCGCCGCGGGATACGTCGACTTAAGCGACAAACTGGCCTTCGATCAGCAGAAAGCCAAACAGCTGCTGGATGAGGCGGGCTGGATCCCGGGCGCGGATGGTATCCGGCAAAAAGCGGGACAGCGGCTGGCGCTCACCGTCTATGAATCCCTGCCGCAGCCGCAGAACAAAGAGGTGCTACAGCTGGTCGCGCAGCAGTGGCGTCAGGTTGGCGTGGCCTTAAGCGTGAAAGCCGGCGACGCCGGCAGCCGGGTACTGGATAATCTCGACCCGCTGAAAACGCCATTAACCGTTTCTGAAGTTGGTCGCGCCGACCCGGACGTGGTTAAAAGTATGTTCTTCCCGGCTAATCGCGATGCCTTGCTGCAACAGGGCGGTTCGAGCGACAAAGTAAAATCCTTCCGTGACGATAAGCTCAACGCCCTGTTAACCGCAATCTCTGCCGAAGTGGATGGGCAAAAGCGTCTGCAGCTAACTGGCGATGCGCAGCGTTACCTGCTGGATAACGCCTACGTCATTCCCATCTTTGAAGAACCGCAGGTCTTTGCCGGCGCGTCATGGGTAAAAGGCGTACGTTTTGAAGCCGTGGGCCGTCCGTCGTTTTACGGCGTATGGCTGGATAAACACTAAGGGGGCGCCATGAGCCACTATCTTTGGCGACGGTTGGGACAAGGCGTGCTGGTGCTGTGGGCGGCCTTCACCCTGACCTTTTTTCTGCTGCAGGTACTTCCCGGCGACGCGATTTTGATTAAGTTTCAGAACCCCGATCTGGGGCTGAGCCCGCAACAGATCGCTGAAATGCGAGTGGCCTATGGTGCAGACAGTCCGCTGTGGCGGCAATATTTGCATACCTTGCTGGCCATGCTGCAGGGGGATTTCGGCTATTCACTCCAGGCGGGACTGCCTGTCAGTTCCCTGATTGCCAGCAATTTACCCGACACGCTGGCGCTGGCGTTGCCGGCCTTCGCGCTGGCGGTTCTGCTGGCCTTTGCGATCGCTATTGCTTCGCGTTTGCCGGGGCTACGCGGTATCAGCAATCTGCTACAGTCGTTGCCGGTGCTGTTTATTTCACTGCCGACCTTTTGGCTCGGCATCGCCTTAATCCAGATCTTTTCATTCCAATTGCACTGGGTCCCGGTTATCAATCCCGGACCTCTGCAAGGCCTGGTGCTACCCGTTATCGCGGTGGCGATACCGATTTCCGCGCCGCTGGCGCAAATTCTGTTACGCACCATGGATCACATCGCCGCACAACCCTTCGTTGCCGTTGCTCGCGCCAAGGGAATGAGCGAAACGCGGGTGTTATGGCGGCATGTCACCGGCAATGCTCTGTTGCCGACATTAAACATTGCTGGCCTGCTGCTGGGAGAACTGATCGCCGGGGCCTTAATTACCGAAACCGTTTTTGGCCGCAGCGGTCTCGGCCAACTGACGCAACAGGCGGTGAATAATCAGGATATTGCCATTCTTCAGGCCGTGGTGATGATTTCAGCGCTGGGCTTTGTCGCGATCAATCTGCTGGTCGATCTGCTGATGCCGATGCTCGACCCGCGCTTAAAACCCCTGCGCGGAGGTGCGCTATGAGTCTGGTCGATTACGCCTCGGCGGCGCGACGCCGTCCGGTCAACTGGCGCCGTTTTTCCTTCCAGCCTGGACTGTGGCTGGCATGGTCGGTGATGACGGTTGCGGTACTAATGGCTTTCGCACCGCAATGGTTCACCGCGTTTAATCCGCTCGACGGCATCGCTGGCGCCCAGCGTCTGGTGCCGCAGGCCGGACACTGGTTAGGTACCGACCAGCTCGGTCGCGATGTGTGGAGCCGAATCGTCTACGGCGCAGGGCATTCGCTTTCCGCGGCCCTGGCCGCCGTCGCCATGGGACTGGTTGTCGGCACGGCGTTGGGCACCGTTGCCGGCGCGCTGGGCGGGCGGGTCGAAGCGGTCGTCATGCGGCTTGTCGATATTCTGCTGGCTATTCCCTCGCTCCTGCTATCACTAACGGTAATCATACTGCTCGGTTTTGGCACCCTGAACGCCGCCATGGCGGTTGGCGTTGCCGCTATCGCCAGTTTCGCCCGACTGTCGCGCGCCGAAGTCGTGCGCATTCGTCACAGCGACTATGTCGAAGCAGCCTACGGAAGCGGAGGCACTTTTTTGGCCGTATTCTGGCGGCATATTCTGCCTAACTCGCTTTCGCCGGTGCTGGCTTTCGCCACCCTCCAATTCGGCCAGGCTATTCTCGCCCTCTCAACCCTGAGTTTTCTCGGCTACGGCACTCCGCCGCCGGTGCCGGAATGGGGATTACTTATCGCCGAGGGGCGTAACTATCTTTCCACCGCCTGGTGGCTCACCACCTTCCCCGGAATCGCGGTCATTGCCGTGGTACTGGCAGCCAATCGTATCAGCCAACAACTCAACAGGGAGCGCCGATGAACGTGCTTAGCGTAGAAAACCTCACCATCAGCTACCGCTCTGGCGGGTTGTGGCGCGAAGTGGTTCACCGGGTTAGTTTTACGGTTAAACGCGGCGAGATGCTGGCGTTCGTCGGCGAATCCGGTTCGGGCAAAACCACAACCGCCCAGGCGATTATCGGCCTGCTGGCGGAAAACGCCCGCCTCGATGCCGGGACGGTTCGTCTCAACGGTGAAGAGATTAGCCGCTGGTCAGGCAAGCGGCTGGATAGCCTGCGCGGGGCCAGAATCAGCCTGGTGCCGCAGGATCCCGGCAACTCGCTGAATCCGGTGCAAACCATCGGCGCGCAGGTCGGCGAAATACTCCGCCTGCATCAAAAAAGCAGTAAAACCGAGCGTCGACAACAGGTTATCACCCTGCTGGAAAAAGTCGGCTTAAGCCATCCAGAGCAGCGCGTAGACCAGTATCCACACCAGCTCTCCGGCGGTATGAAGCAGCGGGTGCTGATCGCGATTGCCATCGCCCTGAAGCCGGATTTGATTATTGCCGATGAGCCGACCAGCGCGCTCGACGTGACGGTACAAAAAAGAATCCTCGATCTGCTCGATCATTTGCGTCGTGAATCCGGCACCGCGGTGCTATTTGTCACCCATGACCTCGCGCTGGCGGCGCAGCGTGCCGACCGGCTGGTGGTTTTTCGTCACGGTGAAATTCAGGAACAGGGCAACACGGGTGATGTTATCCGCACCCCACAGCACGGCTATACCCGCCAGTTGCTGTGCGATCTACAGGGGCAAAACCTGCACTTAACCACCGCCATTCGCCCGTTTGTTACGCCGGCAATACGGGTTGAAGGCGTGAGCAAACGCTTTGCGTTAGGGGGCAGCCATCTGCAGGCGCTGAATAACGTAAGCTTTATTTTACCGCGTGGCAGTACCCATGCGCTGGTCGGCGAATCGGGCTCAGGAAAAACCACCCTCGCCCGTATCTTACTGGGTTTTGAGCAGGCCGATAGCGGACAGGTGTCCATTGACGGTATTGCCAGCGGACAATTGAGCCGCGAGGCCCAGCGCCAGCTTCGGCGCAAAATTCAGTTTGTTTATCAAAACCCTTTCGCCTCACTCGATCCTCGCCAGACCTTGTTCGACATTATCGAAGAGCCGCTGAAGAATTTTCAGCGCCTGACCAAAGATGCGCGGCGCCAGCGGGTCGAGTCCGCCGCCGCCCGCGTCGCGCTGGCGCCGGAGCTACTCAACCGAACCGCTCGCGAGCTATCCGGCGGCCAGCGTCAGCGGGTCGCTATCGCCAGGGCTCTGATCCTCGAGCCCACGATTCTGGTGCTCGATGAGGCCACCTCAGCGCTGGATGTCACTGTGCAGGCGCAAATTCTCGCCCTGTTGCTGCAATTACAGCAACAGCTTGGGTTGAGTTATCTGTTTATCACCCACGATCTGGCGACTGTGCGTCGCATCGCCCATAGCGTGACGGTGCTGCGCGCCGGGCAAGTCATCGAACAGGGCGAGGTAAAGCAGTTGTTCGCCGCGCCGCAGCACGACTATACCCGCGAGCTGCTCGCCGCCATTCCTCATTATCACGCACCGAGCACGGAGGTTGCATGACGCCTAAACGCCTGGGGTTTTTTACCCGTTTACTCGACCACGCCACGCCGCAAGAGCGCTATCGACTGGCGACGGAGCAGATCCGCCATGCGGAACGGCTGGGCTTTGATAGCGCCTGGGTGGCGCAACACCATTTTCATGAAAATGAAGGCGGTTTACCGTCGCCGCTGGTGTTTCTTGCCTACGCGGCGACCCATACGCAACGGATCCGACTCGGCACCGCCATCATTACGCTGCCGATGGAAAACCCACTGCGCGTCGCGGAAGACGCGGCAGTGTTGGATTTACTCGCTGATGGTCGCCTGGAAGTGGGTTTTGGTTCCGGCGGAACGCCAACCTCTTTTCTCCCTTTTGGCCTAGCCTGCGAACAGCGCGGCGCGGTCTTCGCCGATCATCTGCATTTGATTGAAAGCGCCTGGCGCGGCGATACGTTGGCTCATCCTGACAATCACCTTTATCCGCCCGCGCCGCAGCTGGCGGAGCGAATTTGGATCGCCACCTTTTCGATTGAAGGCGCTATTCGGGCCGCGAAATCCGGCCACGGGTTGATGCTATCGCGCACACAGCCGCGTCCGCCTGGTCAAAGCGAGCTGCCGCTGGATGCGATTCAGAACCCGATTATCGACGCCTACCTCGCCGCGCTGCCAGCCGGCGTGGCGCCGAGAATTCTGGCTTCCCGCACCGCGTTTATTGCCGACAGTCAGGGGTACGCGCTACAGGCCGCAGAGCCGGGATTAAGTAAACAGGCGGCAGCCCATCGCGCCGCCGGCCATGAGATTATTGGTGACACCGTCACGGATTACGCTCGCCAGTTGGATGCCCACATTGGTGATGCGCCACATGTGCTTGCATCGCTGGCTAAAGACAGCGTGCTAGCCCGCGTAACTGACATTTCGTTTCAGGTCCATTCGGTGGAGCCATCGCATCAGGACACGTTGCGTTCTATCGAACTCATCGCTAAACACATTGCCCCGCAATTCAGATAAGGAGTCGCTATGAGCTTAAGTCAGGATATTTTGGCTGAACTGGCGGAGATCGCCGCCGATTCAGCGCTGGGCAAGGCCCGCGCTTTGCGCGAGGCTGCGACCCGCCACGCCCAGGGAAGTTACGAGGTGCTATTTAGCCAACAAGATGAGGATTTTCCGCTCGAAGAACGGTTCGCCGTCGCCGCAAAAGTGGCCAGACTTCATCAGGCAGACGCGCTGGCGGCGCATTACGCCGGTTTCGGTATTGCCGACCCGACAACCCCACGGCTTGCCGCCGCGCTGGGGTTTGCCCGCCTGCTGACCTTTACTCCGGTGGAAGCGACGCCCGCGGCGTTACAAACGCTTAGCGACGCGGGCTGGAGCCTGCGCGGTATCGTAACGCTGGCGCAGCTTATTGCGTTTGTCAGTTTTCAAAGCCGATTGCTGAGCGGCTTGCGTTTGTTAAATGACAAACCAACCTCCGCAGCCGAGACCCCGGTGGTCGCCGGCTACTGGCACACACATCCCAGGACTGCCAGCGGTAAACCTGCGCCGGTGGCCTTTACGCGCGATGAATTACACTGGGAACCGTGGATTGCCGATAAGCCGCTCGCTGAATTTAATCCCGCCGAGCAGGCGCTACTGGCGCAGTTCGGCCACAGTGACTCCCCCTACTTCCGCCTGCTGGCGCGCAACCAACCGGTGCTTGAACAGCGCACGCTAACCGATAAAGGGATCTTCTATACGCCGGGTGGCCTGCCGCGCGCCGAACGTGAACTGGCGGCAACGGTGGCCAGTAAAATCAACGGCTGCATCTACTGCGCGTCGGTACACGCGCGCAAGGCGGCGCAGTTGGCAAAAGATGAGCGAGCGGTGGAGACCCTGCTGGCGGTGACGCCTGGGGAGAATCTCAGCGATGGGCAAGGGCCGCGCTGGCAGGCGGAGATTGACGCCGCCGCCGCGCTTTCCGTTACCCCGCCTGCGATAACCTCAGCGCATCTCAGCGCGCTGGAGAAGCAAGGGCTGGATATCGTCGAACAGCTGGACCTGCTGCAATCGGCGGCATTCTTCGCCTGGGCTAACCGCCTGATGCTAACCCTTGGCGAACCGTGGCGAGATTAATCAGGCCTGCTCTGCCTGAGTAACGCGATGACGCGTTACCCGCCGCTGGTATCGCGCATACAGCAGCAATGAACTCATCGCCAGGAACGACAGCGCTGCCGCCGGCAGCGCCACCGAACGCCAACCCGCGCCAAAGGTAATCATCATCCCGCCGCAGTAGGCGCCAATCGCGCTGCCGAGGTTAAACGCTATTTGCCCGCCCGCCGCCCCGAGCATTTCTCCGCCTCTGGCATTTTGTAGCAGTAATATTTGCAGCGGCGCGGCGAGTGCGAAGAGCCCGGCGCAGCAGATAAACGCCAGCGCCAGCGAAGCCAGCGGCTGTATGCCGAAGGCAAAGATGAGCAGTAACGCCGCGACAATGACGCCGTTAGTCATCGCCGCAATACGCAGCGGACTGTAGCGTCCAGAGATCCTGCCGCTAAAGAGATTGCCTAAAACCATCCCCAATCCGACCAGCATCATAATTAACATCATCGCCGACTCGCTAAAGCCGGAGACATTCATCATGAAGGGCTTGATATAGCTAAACCAGGCAAAAACGCCGGCATTGCCGAACATCGTGGCGGCGAAAATAAACCACGGCGCCGGGGTTTTAAGGAAATGGAATTGTTCGCTGAGCCGGGAGGCGGATTTGTCATATAGCGTCGGCACCCAGCGCAGTATCGCCAATAGCACCAGCACATCAAATAGCGCGATGGCCGTGAAGGTATAACGCCAGCTGAACTGATGGCCAAGCCAGGTGCCAGCCGGTACGCCAAGCAGGTTCGCCACCGTCATACCCGCGATCATCCCGGCGACCGCCGCGGTAACCCTGCCCGGCGAGGCGATTTTCGACAAGATAATCGCCCCGACGCCAAAATAAGCACCGTGAGGAAAACCTGAAATAAAGCGACCGAGCGCCAGCATGGGATAACTTGAGGAGAAGGTAAATAACGCGTTGCCTGCCACACATAGCGCCACCAGGA
>DWRD01000128.1:0-10512 GCA_022318305.1 Gerosis bhagava
ATTTGCCCTGAATCACGCCATCGCTAATTTGCGGGAGTTTCAGCGCTCGCTGCAGCAGACGGCGGTTGTTTTCCTGCGGGCTGGAGACCAGAAAGCTGCGCCCGGCCATGGTTTGCGTCAGCGCCTTCGGTTCGCCCTGGTAAAGCAATTTACCTTCGTTCATCAGCAGCACATCGCGGCACTGCTCGGCTTCATCGAGATAAGAGGTGCTCCACAAAATTAGCATGCCGTCGCCGGCCAGTTCGTGGACCATCTGCCACAGCTCGCGGCGCGAGATAGGATCGACTCCGACGCCGGGCTCATCTAACAGCAGCACTTTCGGATCGCCTACCAGCGTACAGGCGAGCCCCAGTTTTTGCTTCATGCCGCCGGAGAGTTTGCCGGCTAATCGCCCGGTGAAAGGGCCAAGAGAAGTGAATTCCAGCAGGCGCTCGAATATTTTCTTCCGCGCCTCGCCGGTGACGCTGCGCAGATCGGCGTACAGGTTCAGGTTTTCCATCACCGTCAGATCTTCATACAGGCCGAATTTCTGCGGCATATAGCCGAGCGCCGCGTGCAGCGCGCTGTCGTCCTTGAGCGGATCGAAGCCGATTACGCTGGCGCTGCCCTCATCAGGCTTAAGCAAACCGGCCAGCATTCGCATCAGGGTGGTTTTACCCGCGCCATCGGGGCCGACGAGCCCTGTGACGTAGCCTGAGTGAATGGTACAGTTCAGCGGCGCGACCGCGGGTCGGTCCATACCGGGAAAACCGCGTGTCAGTCCGGTTAAAGTTATCGCGTCCTTACTCATGCCCGTTTCCGTTGCTGAAGGAGACGGTGACCGGCATGCCCTGACGCAGCGCGCCGTCGGCGTCGTTCACCACGATGCGCAGGCGGTAGACGAGATCGGTACGCAAATCCGGTGTTTCCACGGTCTTCGGCGTGAATTCGGCGCTGGGGGAGACAAAGCCGATTTTACCATGATAGGGCTTGTTCGGCCGGCTATCGGTATACAGCAGTACTTCGCGCCCCGGTTGCGCCTGGCCAAGGTTTTTCTCGTCAACGTAGGCGCGTACCCAAACCGGATGGGTTAACGATAGCGTCAACACCGTGCCGCCGGCGTTCAACATGGTGCCGGGTTCTACGGCTCGGGTCATCAGGGTACCGTCGGACGGCGCGGTCAGTACGGTATCGTGCAGGTCCAGTTTGGCCTGCGCCAGGGCCGCCTGCGCCTGTTCAAGGCTGGCTTTGGCCTGGGCAATTTCCTGCGGGCGGTTACCGGCGCGATATTGACGCAGTTTGTCCTGCGCCGATTTTAAGGTCGCCTGCGCCTGATCGCGTGAAGAACGGGCGTTTTCGAGGTCGTTGGCTGAAATCGCGCTGCTGGCGCGCAGGCCGAGCTGACGTTGATAAAAATTCTGCGCATAGACCCAGGCGGCCTGCGCCTGATTAACCGCGGCCGCCGCCTGCGCAATCTCTTCGGCACGGTAGCCCGCCATCATCAAATCGTACTGCGCCTGGGCGGTGGAGACGTTGGCCTGCGCCTGCTGCAGCGCGTTCTCATACGGCGCGCGGTCAAGTTCGCCGAGGGTTTGCCCGCGGCGAATTTCATCGCCTTCATCGACGTTCAGGGTTGCCAGCCGTCCGCCGACGCGGAAGCTCATATTCACAGTGCGAATATCGACATTGCCATAGAGAGTGAGATCTTTCGCCTGGCTGCTTTGATACCACCACCAGGCGCCGCCGATCGCGGCGAGCACGATGACGACCAGTAGAACGACGACGGGTTTTTTCATGATCCCAGGCTCCTTTGCGCTAACCCTTGCAGAATGAAATCGATATGACAGGTAATCACCTGAAAAATTTGTTCAGCCTTTTGTTGATCGAACTGCGCCCAGCCGGTACGCAGTAAAATGGTTTCCCGCCCGAGGCGGAAGGCCAGCACCTCGCCAAGCAGGGCGTGGGTGTGCAGAATCATTTGCGTATCGTTGGCATCGCGCCCGGTCCAGGCGGCGATAAGCCGCGTCAAATAGCCATGTAGCGGGGCGATAACCTGCTGGTGGATAAGCTGGTAAGCCGCCGTAGGGGAGAGCTGCTCGCGAGAGATAAATTTGCTGAGGTTGACCGTGTCGTCCTGGGTCAGCAGCAGACTCATATCGCGGCAGCTGCGCAGAATCAATTCCCGCAGCGCCGGTTTGTCGGGGGGCGTCTGGGCGAGCAGGGCTTCGGCCGCTTCGGCATGCGGGCGGAAATTCTCGCCGATACAGTCGGCAATCCACTGCGCGCAGGCGAGATACAGGTCGTCTTTCGAACCGAAATAATAGGTGATAGCAGCGATATTTTGCCCGGCCTGCGCGGCGATATCGCGGGTCGTCGCATGGAGGCCATACTCGCCGAATTGCGCGATGGCGGCGGCGATAAGTTGGCTTTTGGCTTGTTCGCCTTTACTGGTGACGGAAGTACTGTTCATCGCACTCTAAAAAATTAATCAATCGATTGATTAAGAATAGAGGCGATTCGCATATCTGTCCAGAATGATGAATACTGAAGATAACGCCGCGCGGGCGAGCATTATTTTGCCGCTAAATCCTCCGGGGATATTTTATGCGGTTCGTCACAAAATCTGCTAAACTGCGCCCCTTCATGGCATTGTGGTTTTTGCCATCTCTATCGCAATAATCTCCCTGAAAACTACGCCCTTAAACGGGCCGGGGCGGTTCGGAGTTGTTATGTCTTTTGATTCCCTTGGCCTGAATCCCGATATCCTGCGCGCCGTCGCCGAGCAGGGCTACGTTGAGCCGACCCCTATCCAGCAGCAGGCGATCCCGGCTGTACTGCAGGGTCGCGACCTGATGGCCAGCGCCCAGACCGGTACCGGTAAGACCGCTGGTTTTACGCTGCCGCTGCTGCAACGTCTGATTCAGAACGAGCCGCACGCGAAGGGCCGTCGCCCGGTTCGCGCGCTGATCCTGACGCCGACCCGCGAGCTGGCGGCGCAGGTGGGCGAGAACGTCCGCGACTACAGCAAGTATCTGAATATCCGCTCGCTGGTTGTTTTCGGCGGCGTAAGCATTAATCCGCAGATGATGAAACTGCGCGGCGGCGTCGATATCCTCGTCGCCACCCCGGGCCGTCTGCTGGATCTCGAACATCAGAATGCGGTTAGCCTCGATAAAGTTGAAGTGCTGATTCTGGATGAAGCCGACCGTATGCTGGACATGGGCTTTATTCATGATATTCGCCGCGTGCTGGCTAAACTGCCGTCGCGCCGCCAGAACCTGCTGTTCTCCGCCACTTTCTCCGACGAGATTAAAGCGCTTGCGGAAAAGCTGCTGCACAACCCGCTGGAAGTCGAAGTGGCGCGTCGTAATACCGCTTCCGAGCAGATCACCCAACACGTCCACTTTGTCGATAAGAAACGCAAGCGCGAGCTGCTGTCGCAGATGATCGGCGAAGGCAACTGGCAGCAGGTGCTGGTCTTTACTCGTACCAAGCACGGCGCGAACCATTTAGCCGAGCAACTGAATAAAGACGGTATCCGCAGCGCCGCTATCCACGGAAATAAGAGCCAGGGGGCGCGTACCCGCGCGCTGGCCGACTTTAAATCCGGCGGCATTCGCGTGCTGGTAGCGACCGATATCGCCGCCCGCGGCCTTGATATTGAAGAGCTGCCGCACGTGGTGAACTACGAGCTGCCGAACGTGCCGGAAGATTATGTCCACCGTATCGGTCGTACCGGCCGCGCGGCGGCGACCGGCGAAGCGCTGTCGCTGGTATGCGTTGATGAGCACAAGCTGCTGCGTGATATCGAGCGTCTGCTGAAAAAAGAGATCCCGCGTATTGCTATTGCCGGTTATGAGCCGGATCCGTCAATTAAAGCGGAGCCGATTCAAAACGGCCGTCAGCAGCGTAGCGGCGGTGGCCGTGGTCAGGGTCAGGGTCAGGGCCGCAGCGGTCAGGGCCAAAACCAGGGTCGTAGCCAGCAGGCTGCGCCGCGCCGTCAGGATGGCGAAGCGCCGAAGGCGCGCGCCCAGGACGGTAAACCGCCGCGCCGTCGTCGCCCGCGTAAACCTGCCGGCGAGTAATACGCTGATACCTGGGCTGCGGCAGCGCGTCCAGGCTCAAAACGGCCCGTCTGTCCGCTTGCGCGGCGGCGGGCCGTTCTTTTTGCTTTTTGCATCGCGTTTTATCGAGCACGCTTCCACACTCAGTAGAAAGCAATACCTCCGGGCCGCTAAAAATGGCACAATAGTGGCTGTTTATACAGTATTCAGGTTTTCTCATGGCTTTGACCGCTGCGCTAAAAGCGCAAATCGCCGCCTGGTATAAGGCGCTTCAGGAACAGATCCCGGACTTTATCCCCCGAGCCCCGCAGCGGCAGATGATTGCCGATGTGGCGAAAACGCTCGCGGGGGAAGAGGGGCGGCATCTGGCTATCGAAGCCCCGACCGGCGTCGGTAAAACGCTGTCATACCTTATCCCCGGGATCGCCATCGCTCGAGAAGAACAAAAAACGCTGGTGGTCAGCACCGCCAACGTCGCTTTGCAGGATCAAATCTACAGTAAAGATCTGCCGCTGCTGCGTAAGATCATTCCCGACCTGCGCTTTACCGCCGCCTTTGGCCGCGGGCGCTACGTTTGCCCGCGTAATCTGACGGCGCTGGCCAGCACCGAGGCGACGCAGCAGGACCTGCTGGCGTTCCTTGATGACGATCTGACGCCAAAAAACCAGGCCGAACAAAAGCTGTGCGCGACGCTGAAAACCGATCTCGACGGCTATAAATGGGATGGCCTGCGCGACCATACCGATAAGCCCATTGATGATGCCCTGTGGGGGCGTTTGAGCACCGATAAAGCCAGCTGTCTTAACCGTAACTGCCACTATTATCGTGAATGCCCATTCTTCGTCGCGCGACGGGAAATTCAGGAGGCGGAAGTGGTGGTGGCCAACCATGCGTTGGTGATGGCGGCGATGGAGAGCGAAGCGGTGCTGCCGGAGCCGAAAAACCTGCTGCTGGTGCTCGACGAAGGCCATCATCTGCCGGATGTCGCCCGCGACGCCTTAGAGATGAGCGCTGAGATAACCGCTCCCTGGTATCGGCTGCAGCTGGATCTGTTCAGCAAACTGGTGGCGACCTGCATGGAGCAGTTTCGTCCGAAGACGACGCCGCCGCTGGCTAACCCCGAGCGTCTCAACGAACACTGTGAAGAGCTCTATGAGCTTATCGCCTCGCTGAACAATATTCTCAATCTCTATATGCCTGCAGCTCAGGAGGCGGAACATCGTTTCCCGATGGGCGAACTACCGCAGGAGGTGATGGAAATTTGCCAGCGGCTGGCGAAGCTCACCGAAATGCTACGCGGGCTGGCGGAGCTGTTCCTGAACGACCTCAGCGAAAAGACCGGCAGCCATGATGTGGTGCGTTTGCATCGTATTCTGCTGCAGATGAACCGGGCGCTCGGTATGTTTGAAAGCCAGAGCAAGCTGTGGCGGCTGGCGTCGCTGGCGCAGTCCTCCGGCGCGCCGGTAACCAAATGGGCGACCCGCGATGTCCGCGACGGCCAGATACATGTCTGGTTCCACTGCGTCGGTATCCGCGTCAGCGATCAGCTCGAACGCCTGCTGTGGCGCAGCGTGCCGCATATTGTCGTTACCTCGGCGACCCTGCGTTCGTTGAACAGCTTCTCGCGTCTGCAGGAGATGAGCGGGCTGAAAGAGAAAGCTGGCGATCGTTTTGTGGCGCTGGATTCCCCGTTTAATCACGTCGAGCAGGGGAAAATTATTATTCCCCAGATGCGCTATGAACCGACGATTGATAACGAAGAGCAGCATATTGCCGAAATGGCGGCCTTTTTCCGCGAGCAGGTCGAGAGCAAAAAGCATCCGGGGATGCTGGTGCTGTTTGCCAGCGGACGGGCGATGCAGCGATTCCTTGAGCATGTTACCGATCTGCGCTTACTGCTGCTGGTTCAGGGCGACCAACCGCGTTATCGGCTGGTGGAGCTGCATCGTAAGCGCATTGAAGGCGGCGAGCGCAGCGTGCTGGTCGGCCTGCAGTCCTTCGCCGAAGGGCTGGATTTAAAAGGCGAGCTGCTAAGCCAGGTCCATATCCATAAAATCGCCTTCCCGCCAATCGACAGCCCGGTGGTGATTACCGAAGGCGAGTGGCTGAAAAGCCTGAACCGCTATCCCTTTGAGGTGCAAAGCCTGCCAAGCGCTTCTTTCAACCTGATTCAGCAGGTTGGGCGCCTGATCCGTAGCCATCAGTGCTGGGGCGAAGTCGTTATTTACGACAAGCGGCTGCTGACCAAAAACTACGGCGCGCGCTTGTTAAATGCGCTACCGGTATTTCCTATAGAGCAGCCGGGCGTTCCCGAGGTTATAGTAAAAAGCAAAGCAAAACAGACGCGTCGCCGACGCCGCTAAGCGGTCCGGTCGGCAAAGCATACCGCTGGAGGGAGCAAGTCGATGGATTACACCAAAATCATCAAAGAAGTCGGGCGTGGAAAGAATCACGCTCGCGATCTGGATCGGGAAACGGCCCGCGCGCTGTATACGCGGATGTTAAACGGCGAAGTCGGCGAACTGGAGCTGGGGGCGATCCTCATCGCGCTGCGCATCAAGGGCGAAGGCGAAGCCGAAATGCAGGGCTTCTATGAGGCGATGCAGCTACAGACCCTCCGCCTGACGCCACCGGTAGCGAAACCGATGCCTATCGTCATTCCCAGCTATAACGGCGCGCGCAAACAGGCCAACCTGACGCCGCTGCTGGCGGTGCTGTTGCATAAAATGGGCTTTCCGGTAGTGGTGCACGGCGTCAGCCATGACCCTACTCGCGTCCTGACGGAAACCATCTTTGAGCTCATGGGGATCCCGGCGACGACCCATGCCGGGCAGGCTCAGGCGCGTCTCGACGGCCATGAACCCGTCTATATTCCGATTGGCGCACTGTGTCCGCCGCTGGAAAAGCAGCTGGCGCTGCGCTGGCGGATGGGGGTGCGTAACAGCGCACATACCCTGGCTAAGCTGGCGACGCCATTTGCCGAAGATGCCGCGCTGCGTCTGTCGAGCGTCTCGCATCCGGAATACGTCGATAAGGTCGCGAAGTTCTTTACTGAAATCGGCGGACGCGCGCTATTGATGCACGGTACCGAAGGTGAGGTTTACGCCAATCCGCAGCGTTGTCCGCAAATCAATCTCATTGATGCGGCGGGGACGCGAGCGCTGCATGAGCGAGCCGATGAAAGCCAGCAGGACAAGGTGGCGCTGCCGGAATCTAAAGATCCCGAAGTTACCGCGCGCTGGATTGAGCGCTGCGTGAGCGGTAGCGAGCCGGTTCCGCAGTCGCTGAAAATTCAGCTCGCCTGCTGCCTGGTCGCCACCGGTCAGGCGACTTCGCTCGCCCATGGTCTGGCGCAGGTTGCCGAACGCTGGTAAACGGACAAAAAAAAGCCCGTCCGGTGGCTCGGACGGGCAAACAAGGGTATTTAAAAGGTCTTTTCAGGGTTAATTCAGTGGCATTTCAGAGTGTTGCTGCGATTATTTGTAGATAACCGCGGTACCGCTAACTTTGTTGTTGGTGTTAGCGGAGGTGATGCTGTAGCCGGTTGCGCCAGCGGCATCTGCTTTAGCAGCCAGTTTGGCTTCCAGACCATCCAGCGTCGTTGCGCCTTCAGCGGAAACAACACCGATTTTATTCATGCTTTCTGCCTGTGACGGGGTTACCGGCTGAGCGGCGAATGC
Organism: Gerosis bhagava; assembly: GCA_022318305.1. Taxonomy (NCBI): domain Eukaryota; kingdom Metazoa; phylum Arthropoda; class Insecta; order Lepidoptera; family Hesperiidae; genus Gerosis; species Gerosis bhagava. The sequence continues at coordinate 7,724 of DWRD01000128.1, forward strand.
GCCGAAGGACAGAGCGGAAAGGGCGATAGCAGCGGCAGCGTATTTGATATTTTTCATGATTAATTTCTCGCATTATGTTCTGTAGAGGACGATGTTCCGTCGATGTGATAAGTATCACGTTTTTTGACGCGAGATAAAATCGAAGGAAATTCACAGTCTTCATCGAATTTTTTGAATAATTAATAATTTATTGAATATTAATAAATTATTTTCCGCTATTGCCGCGGGCGAGGGGTAAACTAATTGCCATGGCAACTAAAGGCACATTTTGCCACTTTTTTCGCCAAAAAACGTGCGCGAAAAGATAACGCGATCGGCGGTAATGAACGGTAAAGGAAGGTCAGCGTAGCTGGCTATCTTTGGAACCACGGCGATTATATCCTGAATATGTATTGTTATGTAAATCTTTATCCTGTTGGCACTTCACGCAGTATCTGACCCCGGGAATTGCCTTGCGCCGGGCCTCGGGAATCGGCTCTGCGCATTCTTCACAAAATTTGTTGCTCTCACCGCTTGGCAGCTCGCTACGGGCGCGGGCAACGGCATCGTTTACCGTGCTGTCGATTTGATCCTGTACGGCCCCATCGTTTGCCCAACCTGACGCCATGATGTGCTCCTCATCTCAATATCTGTTTAAAGTATAGAAAAGATGGGGGCAAAAAATGACCAGACAAGGTTTAGGTTGCTTAGATTTCCGACCATTCCCGCAGCAGGTTGTGGTACAGGTTGAGAAGCGACAGCACCTCATCGCTCTCACCGTGGCGGCTCTTTAACTTCTGAATATTACCATCGAGCTCGAACAGCATTGCGCGACGCTTATCGTCGCGGATCATCGACTGGATCCATAGAAAAGAGGCGATGCGTTCGCCGGAGGTGACTGGAGTTACGCAGTGCAGGCTGCTTGAAGGATAGAGCACCAGATCGCCGGCCGGCAATTTTACCTTGTGCTGGCCATAGGTATCATTGACCACCAGTTCGCCGCCGTCGTAGCTTTGCGGATCGTTAAGGAACAGGGTGGCGGAGAGGTCGGTGCGCATCCAGCCGCCCTGACCGTGGCTGCGTACCGCGCCATCGACGTGAAAACCGTAGGTTTCTTGCTGCTGGTAGCGGTTAAACAGCGGGGTGGAGAGCGTTTTGGGTAACGCCGCGGCGAAGAACAGCGAACTGCGGTTCAGCGCCGCCTGGACCTTAGCCTGTAGCTCGCCGTATAACGCGCTGCGCGTATCGACCTGCTGATTGTTTTTTACCTGCGCCCCCTGGGCGCCGGTGGTCACGCGGCCGTCAACCCACTCGGCCTGCTGTAGCTGAGCGGCGAATTCGGCGACTTCCTGAGGCGTCAGGACGGCGGGGATATGGTACATCATGGCTCAAGCTCCTGAGAAAACGGGGCGTTTCCGCCCCGCATCGATTAGAAATGCACGTTAGCAGTTAACAGGAAAGTGCGTGGCTCGCCCGGGTGATAACGATAGCCGCTCTTGTTAATAGACGCGACGTAATTGGTATCAAACAGGTTATACACGTTCAGTTGCAGGTCGAGATTGCGATTAACCCGATAGCCCATTTTCGCATCCGCTACCCAATAGCCTTCGGTGTAGGACGGCGTGCCAACCGCGCCATCTTTGCCACGGTGCATGCTGCCAATGTAGCGGGCGCCGGCGCCGACGGAGAGGGCATCGGTGGCCTGGTACTGGCTCCAGACGGTAAAGGCGTGTTCCGGCGTATACGGCATTGAGCTGGTGCCATCCTGAGCGGCATCGGCGCCTTCACGGATCGTCGCATGCTGCTGGGTGTAACCGCCAATAACCTGCCAGTCCGGGGTAATATTACCGGCCAGTGAAATCTCATAGCCTTCGACCCGCTTCTTACCATACTGCGAGTAAGTACCGTCGTCGTTTTGTTCGACCTCGTTTTCTATATCGGTGCGGAACAGCGCCGCGGTCAGCAGCAGGCGCTTATCCATCAGTTCCCACTTGGTGCCCAGTTCGCTGGTCTTCGCTTTTTGCGGCTGGAAGTCGGTGCGGTTGGCGCTATTGCCGCTGCCGCTTTGGGCGAGGGTGAAGTTGCTACCGCCCGGCGGTTGTTGCGAGATTGCGTAGTTAACGTACACATTGCCGTTATCAGTCAGATGATACAGCGCGCCGGCTTTCCAGTTGACCAGGTTGCCGCTGGTAGAGGTGTCCACGGTGGTGACCGGCGTATCTTTAGCGACGCCGGTCGGGCAGGCGATGGCTCCACGACCGCTGCCGCCGCACAGGCTGGCGCTATCGTATTTGGTTTGATAGGTATCGAGGCGGATACCGCCGTTCAGCTCAAAATCGCGGGTGATCTGCAGAGTATCGAAAGCGTACAGGCCGAAGGTATCGGTCTGACCGTTGGCGTTAGCGCCGCTGCGGTTCAGGCCGCCGATCGAAATATCGCTATTCGGATGATAGATATTCACCGCCGGCGGGGTGATCGGATAGACGCCGTAGTTAGTCTGCGTTTCGCGGGTAAATTCTACCCCGGCGCTGACGTCATGGCCGACGGATCCGGTGAAAAATTTGCTCGTCAGATTGGTCTGGTTGGTTAGGATCTTGTTGCTGGTGTCTTTGGTGTTTGCCAGACGTGACCAGGTCCAGGTATTGACGTTATTGGGATCCGGTTGAGTAATGTTTGACGCGCCGCCCATGACCGCGGTCATCAGGTAATCCTGTTTCACCCGCGACCAGCGCGTGATGTTGCGGATCGTCGTGTTGTCATTGATATCGTGTTCGAAACGCATGGTCACGGTATCGGTGGTCGAGTCGTCG
>DWRD01000129.1:0-10493 GCA_022318305.1 Gerosis bhagava
GCTGCGGGCAACGTTACCGCTGGTTACCGGCGCCAGCGGTACGCCGCTATGGCGTTTTCAGGTGGCCAACGTTGCATCGGGTTTACTCTGGCCATTTATCCTGCTGGCGCCGGGAGCATTTAGCCTTAGTTTTTGGTGAAACGTATTGTCTTTTAAAGAGATTTCTTAAGACTGCGATATGCTCTAAAATTAATATCATAACCTGATGATTAAACTAATTTTTAATATTTGTAAGATTATTTTAATTATGCTACCGTGACGGTATTATCACTAGAGGAAAGCCTTATGAAAATCGCTGTTTATAGTACCAAGCAGTACGATAAAAAGTATCTGCAGCATGTTAACGACGCATACGGCTTTGAACTGGAATTTTTCGACTTCCTGCTGACCGAAAAGACCGCAAAAACGGCCAACGGTTGTGAAGCGGTATGTATCTTCGTTAACGACGACGGTAGCCGTCCGGTGCTGGAAGAGCTGAAAGCCCACGGCGTGAAATACATCGCGCTGCGCTGCGCCGGGTTTAACAACGTCGATCTTGACGCGGCTAAAGAGCTGGGTCTGCGCGTCGTGCGCGTTCCGGCCTACTCGCCGGAAGCCGTAGCAGAACACGCTATCGGTATGATGATGTCCCTGAACCGCCGTATCCACCGTGCTTACCAACGTACCCGCGATGCCAACTTCTCGCTGGAAGGGCTGACCGGCTTCACCATGTACGGTAAAACCGCGGGAGTGATCGGCACCGGTAAAATCGGCGTCGCGACGCTGCGGATCCTTAAAGGTTTCGGTATGCGCCTGCTGGCGTTTGATCCCTATCCGAGCGCGGCGGCGCTGGATCTCGGCGTTGAATATGTCGACCTGCCGACGCTGTACGCGCAGTCCGACGTTATCTCGCTGCACTGCCCGCTTACCGACGAAAACTATCACCTGCTCAATCAGGCAGCCTTCGATCAGATGAAAGACGGCGTGATGGTCATTAATACCAGCCGCGGCGCGCTAATCGATTCTCAAGCGGCTATCGACGCGCTGAAGCATCAGAAAATCGGCGCGCTGGGAATGGACGTGTATGAAAATGAACGCGATCTCTTCTTTGAAGATAAATCGAACGATGTCATTCAGGATGACGTGTTCCGCCGGCTCTCCGCCTGCCACAACGTGTTGTTTACCGGCCACCAGGCGTTCCTGACGGCTGAAGCGCTGATCGGTATTTCCGAAACAACGTTGAGTAATCTTCAGCAGGTTGCTAAGGGCGAAACCTGTCCGAACGCGCTGGTCTAAGCTTCTTTCCCCTTTTGTGCTCCCCGTTAGCGGGGGGCACATTCAGACAATCCCCACAGATCCTGCCTGCATTACAGTTACACTGTTTTTCGTTTTATTGATATGACAAATGTTTTGGAGTACGAATGAATAAGTTTGCTGCACTGCTGGCGGCGGGAATGCTGCTATCGGGCTGCGTATACAACAGCAAAGTTTCTACCAATGCCGAACAACTGCAACATCACCGTTTTGTGCTGACCAGCGTTAACGGCCAGGCGCTACCGACAGGCCAGACGCCGCCGCCGGAAATTAGCTTCGGCGAAAAAATGTATGTGTCAGGCACGATGTGCAACGGCTTCAGCGGCCAGGGCAAGATGTCTGACGGCGAGCTAAAAGTTGAACAGCTGGCGATGACGCGTAAGCTGTGCGCGGATCCGCAACGGAACGCGCTGGATAATACCCTCAGCAAAATGCTGCGCGATGGCGCGCAGGTCGATCTGACGGAGAATCAGCTCACGCTGGCGACCGCCGACCAATCACTGGTGTATAAACTCGCCGATTTAATGTAGCGAGACGCGTTGCGTATTAGTAGTTTCCGCAGCTTCCGCCCGCTAATGCCTGCTCGCTGCAGCGTTTACCATTCGGTAGCGCGCACATGCCAATAGCGCTGCCATCAAGCTGGCGGGCGACGGATAATGAACCGCCAACCATCGCGCAATTCGCCTGGCCGCTGTCGCTCATCGCCGCGCGCATGCCGGGCGGTACGTGTGCCGCGGTGGCTTGTTGCACCGGCTCGTTGCTACAAGCCGACAGTAATAACGCAGCGCACCCCACTAAAAACGCAGCTCGCATCCTCTCCCCCTTTCAGAAACATCTTAGAATAAACAAACTCAAGAATAATAGGCAGCGCAGCGCCTGCCGTCGAGAGGCGAAATACGTATTTATGCGCCTCATTAACATTTTCTAGCAAATTTTCCGCTTAAAGCTTGATCTCGGCAGGCAAAGCGCCTTACCAGCGCGCTTTTCATCCCAGCCCGAAATATTTTCCCGACGAAAAAATCACGGTTGCAGCGACCGGGCGGCATAGTTTGCACATGATGATTGCGGTGCCGGGTGCCTCCCGGTGAATTAGCCAGTTCGAGCTAATTCGCGTGCTAATTTTCGCCAACAGGGAACTGAACTGAACGCTCCGCCGCAGAGGGGAATTCACCGCAGCAAATAAATAGCACGCGATTGCCGGTTGGCTAAAAGCTATTAAATTTAAAAATATATTTTGCTTTGTTTAAGCGATGCATCGCCGGTATCCGTCACTACCTTTTGAGCTCTCTGGTCAGCCACTTTTCTGTTTTTCCGCCAAAAAATTGATCCAAACATAGATAAGGACATTCCCAAGGACACAAATGCGAAAATGGTCGCGGCGGGCGTTTGCTAAAATATGGAAATAACAACAGGACTCGTCGCCGTTTCACGAGTCCCTTCTTTTTGCGCAATGTAAGGGTGTCTTCTTATGATTACGATTGACGGTAATGGCGCGGTCGCTTCAGTCGCGTTTCGCACGAGTGAAGTTATCGCCATCTACCCGATTACGCCCAGTTCAACGATGGCGGAGCAGGCCGTCGCCAGGTCTGGCGAAGGGCGGAAAAACGTCTGGGGGGACGACCCCCGCGTGGTCGAAATGCAGTCGGAAGCCGGGGCTATCGGCGCCGTGCACGGCGCGCTGCAGACCGGCGCCCTTTCCACTTCCTTTACGTCATCGCAGGGCCTGCTGCTGATGATCCCGACGCTGTACAAGCTGGCCGGCCAGTTGATGCCCTTTGTCCTGCATGTCGCCGCCCGTACCGTCGCCACTCATGCGCTGTCAATTTTCGGCGATCATTCCGACGTGATGGCCGTGCGTCAGACCGGCTGCGCGATGCTCTGCGCCAGCAGCGTCCAGGAAGCGCAGGACTTCGCGCTGATTTCCCATATCGCCACACTGCAAAGCCGCGTGCCGTTTATTCATTTCTTTGATGGGTTCCGCACCTCGCACGAAATCAACAAAATCGCTCCGCTGGCGGATGACACCATTCGTTCCCTGCTGCCGCAGGATAAAATCGCCGAGCATCGCCAACGCGCCCTTAACCCGGAGCATCCGGTCATTCGCGGCACCTCCGCCAATCCGGACACCTACTTCCAGTCCCGTGAAGCAACCAACCCGTGGTACGACGCGGTGTACGAGCACGTTGAAACGGCGATGAATGATTTCGCCGCCGCAACCGGTCGCCAGTACAAACCGTTCGAGTTTTACGGTCATCCGCAGGCGGAACGAGTTATTGTCATCATGGGGTCCGCTATCGGTACCTGTGAAGAGGTCGTTGATGAACTGCTGAGCCGTGGGGAAAAAGTCGGCGTGCTGAAAGTTCGCCTCTATCGCCCGTTCTCCGCCGCGCATCTGCTGCAGGCCTTACCGGAAAGCGCCCGCGCGGTTGCCGTACTGGATCGCACCAAAGAACCCGGCGCGCTGGCCGAACCGCTATACCTCGATGTTATGACCGCACTGGCGGAAGCCTTCAACCGCGGCGAGCGCGAAACGCTACCGCGTACTATTGGCGGCCGTTATGGTCTCTCGTCCAAAGAGTTTGGCCCGGAATGCGTGCTGGCTATCTTCAATGAATTACAAGCCGCACAGCCCAAGCCTCGTTTTACCGTTGGCATTTACGATGATGTGACGAACCTTTCGCTGCCGCTGGGGGAAAACACGTTACCTGCGGAAGCGAAGCTGGAAGCGCTGTTTTACGGCCTCGGCAGTGACGGTAGCGTCTCGGCGACCAAAAACAATATCAAGATTATCGGCAACTCCACGCCGTGGTTCTCGCAGGGCTATTTTGTCTATGATTCGAAGAAGGCCGGCGGCCTGACCGTCTCGCACCTGCGCGTTAGCGAAAAACCGATCCGCTCGTCGTATCTTATCTCGCAGGCCGATTTCGTTGGCTGCCACCAGCTGCAATTTATCGATAAATATCAGATGGTAGAGCGGTTGAAGCCCGGCGGCATTTTCCTGCTCAATACGCCCTACAGCGCTGATGAGGTATGGTCCCGCCTGCCGCAGGAAGTACAGGCCGCGCTGAATCAAAAGCAAGCGCGCTTTTATGTGGTTAACGCAGCGAAAATCGCCCGCGAGTGCAGCCTTGGCGCGCGCATCAACACCGTTATGCAGATGGCTTTTTTCCATTTAACCCAAATCCTGCCGGGCGACAGCGCGCTGGCCGAACTGCAGGGTGCGATTGCCAAAAGTTATAGCAGTAAAGGTCAGGAGCTGGTGGAACGCAACTGGCAGGCGCTGGCGCTGGCCCGCGAATCGCTGGCGGAAGTGCCGCTGCAGCCGGTTAACGCCAGCAGCCCTAATCGTCCGCCAGTGGTCTCCGATGCCGCGCCGGACTTTGTCAAAACCGTCACCGCGGCGATGCTTGCCGGTCTTGGCGATGCGCTGCCGGTCTCCGCGCTGCCGCCAGATGGTACCTGGCCCATGGGCACAACCCGTTGGGAAAAACGCAACATTGCCGAAGAGATCCCTATCTGGAAGGAGGAGCTGTGCACCCAGTGCAACCACTGCGTCGCCGCCTGTCCGCATTCGGCAATCCGCGCCAAAGTGGTCTCACCGCAAGAGATGGAAAACGCCCCTGCCAGCCTGCACTCACTGGATGTGAAATCACGCGATATGCGCGGGCAGAAGTACGTTCTGCAGGTCGCGCCGGAAGATTGCACCGGCTGCAACCTGTGCGTCGAAGTGTGTCCGGCGAAAGATCGCCAGAATCCGGACATCAAGGCCATCAATATGATGTCGCGCCTTGAGCACGTTGAAGAAGAGAAAGTCAATTATGATTACTTCCTCAACCTGCCGGAAATCGATCGCACGAAACTTGAGCGCATTGATATTCGTACCTCGCAGCTGATTAGTCCGCTGTTTGAATACTCCGGCGCCTGCTCCGGCTGCGGCGAAACGCCGTATATCAAACTGTTGACCCAGCTGTATGGCGATCGGATGTTGATTGCCAACGCCACCGGCTGTTCTTCTATTTACGGCGGCAACCTCCCCTCAACGCCTTATACCACTGACGCTAACGGCCGCGGTCCGGCGTGGGCCAACTCGTTGTTTGAAGACAACGCCGAATTCGGCCTGGGCTTCCGCTTAACCGTCGATCAACACCGCCAGCGCGTAATGCGGCTGTTGAGCGAATTTGCCGATAAGCTGCCGACTGAACTGAATGCCGCGCTACATGCGCAAGCGTCGCCGGAAGCACGCCGCGAACAGGTCGCCGAGCTGCGTCAGGCGCTGACGGGCGTCGCCGGAGCCGAAGAGCTGCTCACCGATGCGGATGCTTTAGTTGAGAAATCGGTCTGGCTTATCGGCGGTGATGGCTGGGCCTATGATATTGGCTTTGGCGGCCTTGACCACGTGTTGAGCCTGACGGAAAACGTCAATATCCTGGTACTCGATACCCAGTGTTATTCTAACACCGGCGGGCAGGCATCGAAGGCGACGCCGCTCGGCGCGGTCACCAAGTTTGGCGAGCACGGCAAACGTAAGGCACGCAAAGATCTCGGCGTGAGCATGATGATGTACGGTCATGTCTATGTGGCGCAGATTTCGCTCGGTGCGCAGCTTAACCAGACGGTGAAAGCCATTCAGGAAGCGGAAGCCTATCCGGGTCCTTCGTTGATTATCGCCTATAGCCCGTGCGAGGAGCACGGCTACGACCTGGCGCTAAGCCATGACCAGATGCGCCAGCTGACGGCAACCGGCTTCTGGCCGCTGTACCGCTTCGACCCGCGTCGCGCCGATGAAGGTAAGCTGCCGCTGGCGCTGGACTCGCGCCCGCCGTCAGACGCGCTGGCTGAGACGCTGCTCAACGAGCAACGCTTCCGCCGCCTGAACGCCCAGCAGCCGGAAGTTGCCGAGCAGTTGTGGAAAGACGCGGCCGCCGACCTACAAAAACGCTATGACTTCCTGGCCCAGCTGGCAGGTAAAGCGGAGAAACCGACAACCGAAAGCTAAACCGGCTGACGCAAATCTGGTGCTATAAAAAAAGCCCGAATAGTAAATCTATTCGGGCTTGTCATTTTCCGACAAATTAATCATTCAATATGAATGAGACGGCAACAATATAAGGATTCAATGACAATAAAGGCATATAACGCAGTCAGAATACGATATTCAATCTGTATTGTATAATTTTTATTTTATATATTTACCCGCAAACCATTCATGCGGAAAATTATCATTACTGTATATTTATTTACTTTAGAATTTACTTATATTGTAACAATTGATACTTATCATATCAGAATGCGCTCCTTTAGCATGGCCGTACTTCCACCCAGGAAGTTAAAACAAAAATAGTTAAAGGAATATCCAAATGAAAAGAAAAGCACTGGCATTGGTTATCCCGGCATTATTGGCTGCCGGCGCTGCTCACGCGGCAGAAATTTATAATAAAGATGGCAACAAATTAGATCTCTACGGCAAGGTAGACGGTTTACATTATTTCTCCAGCGACTCCAGCAAAGACGGCGACCAGACCTACCTGCGTTTCGGCTTTAAAGGTGAAACGCAAATTAACAATATGCTCACCGGCTATGGTCAGTGGGAATACAACGTTCAGGCCAACAACACCGAAAGCTCCGGCGATCAGGCATGGACCCGTCTTGCATTCGCCGGGATCAAAGCGGGCGACTACGGTTCATTCGACTATGGCCGTAACTACGGCGTCCTGTACGACGTGGAAGCCTGGACCGATATGCTGCCAGAGTTCGGCGGCGACTCTTATACCCAGTCCGACAACTTTATGACCGGCCGCGCCAACGGTGTCGCGACCTATCGTAACAGCGATTTCTTCGGCCTGGTTAACGGCCTGAACTTCGCGCTTCAGTATCAGGGTAAAAACGAAAACCAGAATACTGAAGATATGAATGTGGGTACCAATAACCGCAGCACCGATGGCGATATTCGCTATGACAATGGCGACGGCTATGGCCTGTCCGCTACCTATGACTTAGGCATGGGTATCAGCGCTGGGGCAGCATATACTTCATCCGATCGTACAAACGCCCAGCAAAACTATACTGTTGGCGATCGCTACGCCAAGGGCGACAAAGCGGATGCCTGGACTGCAGGTCTAAAATATGACGCCAACAATGTTTATCTGGCGACTATGTATTCTGAAACCCGTAATATGACGCCATATGGTTCTACCAACAGCGATCATGGCGGTGGTATCGCCAATAAGACGCAGAACTTTGAAGTCACCGCACAATATCAGTTCGACTTTGGCCTGCGTCCGGCGATCTCTTACCTGCAATCCAAAGGCAAAGACCTGAGTTATATGGGCCAGTACTCTGATAAAGACCTGGTTAAATATATGGATGTCGGCGCGACCTATTACTTCAACCGTAATATGTCCACCTACGTTGATTACAAAATCAACCTGCTCGACGGCAATGACGACTTCTATAAAGACAACGGTATTTCTACCGACAATATCGTAGCACTGGGTCTGGTATATCAGTTCTAATGCTTGCGCCCGCCGTTCACGGCGGGCGTTTCACTTAAACCAACAATAAATTGCCGGTTGTCGTACCAATTTGTGATTCACGCAGTAGCAGAACCTCAATCCTGATGGCATACTGTTTTGGTGGTTATTAAAACAGGAGGTTTTATGAGTAGAATGATTCTGGTACCCATCGATATTTCTGATAAAGAATTTACTCAACGTGTGATCCGCCACGTTGAATCCGAAGCACGCGTCGATGACGCGCAGGTGCATTTCCTCACCGTTATCCCTTCGCTACCCTACTACGCCTCTCTGGGTATGGCCTATACCGCTGAACTGCCGGCAATGGATGAACTGCGCGCCGAATCGGAAGCGCAACTGCGCGAATTAGCCAAAGGCTTCGCCATTCCGGAAGACAGAATGCATTTCCACGTTGCCGAAGGCTCGCCAAAAGATAAGATCCTGGCGCTGGCTAAATCGCTGCCCGCCGACCTGGTCATTATCGCCTCGCATCGCCCGGACATCACCACTTATCTGCTCGGCTCTAACGCCGCGGCGGTGGTGCGCCATGCCGAGTGCTCGGTACTGGTCGTCAGATAATCGCAAGCCCGCCGCCCGGCGGGCTTTATTATCTTTACTCCTCGCGGATTAAAGTGCCGGAAAGATGCTGACATTGCCCCCCCGAATCCGTACCATACACGCCACGGTTTTCTATCAGACCTCACTCATTGCTACGCGCCAGCGGGAATTGCTCCAGCGACTGGCACAACGCGTGCTCTTCTGATGCCACACTATGAATTGAGCCACTATTAAATGTTGCAAAATCAAGAAATTAGTAAAAAAGAAAAATACAACATCGACAAGCTGCAGAAACGTCTGCGCCGTAATGTCGGTGAGGCGATCGCCGACTTCAACATGATTGAAGATGGCGACCGTATTATGGTCTGTCTTTCCGGCGGCAAAGACAGCTATACCATGCTGGAAATTCTGCGCAGCCTGCAAAAAAGCGCGCCTATTTCTTTTTCGCTGGTAGCCGTTAACCTCGATCAGAAACAGCCGGGCTTCCCGGAGCACATTCTACCGGCGTATCTGGAACAGCTGGGCGTTGAGTATAAGATTGTCGAAGAGAACACTTACGGCATCGTTAAAGAGAAAATCCCGGAAGGCAAAACCACTTGCTCACTGTGCTCTCGTCTGCGCCGCGGCATTCTCTACCGTACGGCGACCGAACTGGGTGCGACCAAAATCGCGCTCGGCCATCACCGCGACGATATCCTGCAGACGCTGTTCCTCAACATGTTCTACGGCGGCAAAATGAAAGGTATGCCGCCGAAGCTGATGAGCGATGACGGCAAGCATATCGTTATCCGCCCGCTGGCCTACTGCCGCGAAAAAGATATCGAACGCTTCTCGCAGGCCAAAGGCTTCCCGATCATTCCTTGCAACCTGTGCGGATCCCAACCTAACCTGCAGCGTCAGGTGATCGCCGATATGCTGCGCGATTGGGATAAACGCTATCCTGGCCGTATCGAAACCATGTTTAGCGCAATGCAGAACGTGGTGCCGTCGCACCTGAGCGACGTCAATCTGTTTGATTTTAAATCCATCACTCACGGATCTGCGGTGGTTGACGGCGGCGATCTGGCTTTTGACCGCGAAGAGATCCCGCTGCAGCCTGCGGGCTGGCAACCGGAAGATGAAGACGCTCAGTTAGATGAACTGCGTCTGAATGTGGTTGAAGTAAAATAACAGGCAACACGTCTCCGGCAACCGCCGGAGACCATCACTTGTCGCCCCTTACTTCAGCAGACGTACGCGGCAGGACTTGCCTTTAATCTTGCCGTTTTGCAACTGCTTATACGCCTTCTGCGCCACGCCCTGGCGGATAGCGACATAAACATGCGCGGGATGAACGTTGATCTTACCGATATCGGCGCCATCAAACCCCATATCGCCAGTTAACGCCCCCAGCACATCGCCCGGACGCATCTTCGCCTTCTTACCGCCATCGATACACAGGGTCGCCATCTCCGCCTGCAGCGGCGCAATATGATTACCCGCCGGCGCGTTAGCCCAGTTGAGTTTGATCTGCAGCATTTCGGCAAGAATGTTAGCGCGCTGCGCCTCTTCCGGCGCGCAGAAACTAATCGCCAGGCCGCTTTCGCCTGCGCGGGCGGTTCGCCCGATACGGTGGACGTGCACTTCAGGATCCCACGCCAGTTCAAAGTTAACCACCAGCTCCAGCGATTTGATATCCAGGCCGCGCGCCGCGACATCGGTCGCCACCAGTACGCGGGCGCTACCGTTAGCAAAACGTACCAACGTCTGATCGCGGTCACGCTGTTCCAGGTCGCCATGAAGCGACAGCGCGCTCTGGCCGGCAGCGTTCAATGCATCGCACACCGCCTGACAATCGCGCTTAGTATTACAAAATACCACGCAGGAAGCCGGCTGATGCTGGCTGAGCAATTTTTGCAGCAGCTTGATTTTACCGCTTTGCGAAACGTCGAAGAACTGCTGTTCAATAGACGGCAGCGCATCAACGCTATCGATTTCGATCGTCTGCGGATCCCGCTGCACCCGGCCGCTGATCGCAGCGATGGCTTCCGGCCAGGTCGCAGAGAACAGTAAAGTCTGGCGCGAAGCCGGCGCATAACGAATCACTTCATCGATAGCATCGCTGAAGCCCATATCAAGCATGCGATCGGC
>DWRD01000130.1:0-10470 GCA_022318305.1 Gerosis bhagava
GATGACTATCTGGAAGGTAAAACCCTGGACGAGAACATCGCCAAAACCATCGAAGGCTGGTATCTGAAAACCGAGCATAAGCGCCGCCCGCCGATTACCGTCTTCGACGATTTCTGGAAGAAGTAACTACTCCCCTGCACCCCGGCCAGCGCCGGGGTTATTTTTTGTTCTTTTCGCCGTAAAACTCGCCTGCTATACTGGATACATAAACAGTATCAGGAGTTGTTGTGGCCAGAAAACAATCTGCCCCGCGTCTGGAATTTGAAGCGGCGGCAATCTATGAGTACCCCGAACACTTACGTCCATGGCTTGAGGCCTTGCCAAAGCTGCCAGGGGTGTATCAGTTCCATGGGGAAAGCGAGACGCTGCCGCTTTATATCGGTAAGAGCGTGAATATCCGCAGCCGGGTGCTGTCGCATTTGCGTACCGCTGATGAAGCTTCCATGCTGCGCCAGGCGCGGCGCATCAGCTGGCAGCGGACCGCCGGGGAATTAGGCGCGCTGTTACTTGAAGCGCGGTTAATTAAAGAACAGCAGCCGCTGTTTAATAAACGACTGCGGCGTAATAAGCAGCTCTGCTCCTGGCTGCTGGAGGCGGGTAAACCGCAAGTTGTGTATGCGCGAGAAGTCGATTTCTCCCATCAGCAGCACCTGTACGGCCTGTTCGCTAACCGCCGCGCGGCATTACAGGCGCTGCAAACCATCGCCGATGAGCACCGTCTGTGTTACGGCATTCTGGGGCTGGAACCGCTGAGTCGCGGGCGCGCCTGTTTTCGTTCCGCGCTGGGGCGCTGCGCCGGCGCCTGCTGCGGTAGAGAGCGCGTCGAAGATCATAACCAGCGGCTGCTGGCGCAGATGAGTAAGCTTCAGCTGGTGTGCTGGCCGTGGGCGGGTCCGGTGGCGCTGGAGGAGCGCGGTCCGGATATGGTCCAGTACCACATCATTCATAACTGGCTGTGGCTGGGCGCGGTGGATTCGCTGGCGCAAGCTGCTGAACTCACCGCACTGCCAGCCGGTTTCGATCACGATGGCTACAAGATCCTTTGTAAGCCTTTGCTCAGCGGTGAGTATCAGCTGCACCCGCTTGGCTAATGATATCGTAAACGTAAAAAACCGCCGGCCCTGCCCAAAGCCTTACTGGCAATGATTGGGCAAGACCGGCGGTCTTCATTCTTCGCGCTGAGTTACTCAGCAGGTACAGGCATTTTACCTTCCGGCGCTTTACGTTCTGTCAGATGCTTCTCAAAATTCGCATTGAACTGTTTTTTCTGTTCCGGCGTCAGGATGTTGTAAATCTTGTTCTGGGTTTCCATGCGGGAAAGCATCATCTCTTTATGCTGCGCTTCCATTTTGTCGATCTGCGCGCTGGCTTTCGCTTTGTCGAAAGTATCGCTGGCGATCAGATCGTGCATGGCGCGACGTTCGTCAAGGGACGGACGTTTCATGTTCTGGCGTTGGCTTTTCATGATGTCACGAACCTGCTGTTTTTGCGCATCGGTCAGGTTCAGATCTTTGAACATCATATCGTGATGACCCGGCATACCTTTATGGTGCATCATCGGTTTGCTATCGGTTTGGGTGGTCGCGGTGGTATCGGCCGCGTGAGCCAGGTTAGCAGCACCCAGAGCCAGAGTAGAGGCAACAAACAGAGCAGTAATCTTCTTCATGGTTATGTCCTTACTATCAGTTATTCTGACGGCGCATTGCCGTGTTGACGAGATTAACTTTACGCGCTTTATCGTCAATTAGTCAGTGCAAGCGTAAAACAATGAAAGTGTAAAAAACATTTTCTCACCAATTGTGGAGAAAATAAGGAAAATGAGGAGGGATATGCAACAAAAAATAAATAACAGGCTGTTTTATAAGGAAACTATGAAGATTATAAAACAGTGGAGATTAAAAACAAAGCATTTAACCAGGAATAATCCGCAAACTATGCCAATGGCACAAATAAATAAGATCAGTGCGCAGCCATATTTCACTCGATATTCACAACCGCGAACGACAACGGCTGTGAATAGTTAAGAAAGGAAATTACAACCGTTCCAGCATCAGCCCAGCCCGTAGCCCTGGCGCCACGCCGGGGTTGGGAAACAGCACGTACTCCTGCGCCTTTTCGACGACATAGCGCGTTTCGCCATCCTCAGCCAACAGCGTCCCGGCGCTGAACGGCGTAAAATTGAGCGTCTCCCCTGACATATACAGCCGGAACTGGTCGCTGTGGCGCGTGATCTGCTGCGCCACCCGGTAGCGCAGCGGCGCAGTCGTTTCTTCCACCGCCAAATCGCCCACCAACAGCCTGCTTAACGCCCGCTGCGTCGCTGAGAACTGGGTTAAATCGTTGTCGCCAAAAGGCAGCGCTTTGCCCAACTCCAGCGTACAGGCCAGCGCGGCAAAACGTTCGCAGCTAAAGTGGGTAAAGGTTCCCGCCGGTTGTTGATGGAACACCAGCGCCTCCAGCCCGGCCGCGCCAAGCCAGCTGAGAAAATCTTCGCCCCACGGCTCCTCGCGTGCCGGCAACACGCCAAAGCGCGGATGCAGCGAGCCGCGAATAGCGGTATGCATATCCAGGTGCCAGCGCACGCCATGGCTATCGCTAAAAAAACGCGTCACAGCGCTTTCCAACTGCCGCGCCCGCACCGTTTCACCACTGGGCGCGAACTTGCGCCAGCGTTCGCCGAACATGCGGTTCATATCGCTATCGAGATAGCGTTTATTTTGCCGCAGCGCCGGCGGGTTGCCGAATATCACCAACACACGCCAGCGCAGCGGGAGTTCGCCGCTAAACAACTGCTGAAGCAAAGCGTTGACTATCTCCACCGGCGCGGTTTCATTGCCGTGAATACCGCAGGAGAGCACCAGTGAACGTTCGCAGCGCGCATGCGGGGTCAGCAGCAGGATGCCGCAATCGATCCAGTGCCAACGAAAATGGGCGGTTTCGCCATGAAAATGATGCGGCCAGCGCCCCGCCAGAGTTAGTGCCAGAAAGTCGTCCACGACGCCTCCTTTATTACTGAAACGGATCGAGGAAAACTCGCAGGGCCGAGAATCCCGGCCCCGCGAACTTTCATCAACTTGCCTGCGATGAAAAATCCAGCCCCGGACTGAGCGTCTCCGGTAGCGTCAGTTCGGCGGATTCCAGGCTGGCCATCGGCCAGGCGCAATAATCGGCGGCGTACCAGGCGCCTGGACGATGATTTCCCGAGGCGCCGGTTCCGCCAAACGGCGCGGTACTGGCAGCGCCGGTGAGCGGCTTGTTCCAGTTGACGATCCCGGCGCGGGCCTCCAGCAACAGGCGCTCGAACTTATCGCGCTCGGCGGAAATCAACCCGCAGGAGAGACCAAACCGGGTGGCGTTAGCCATCGCGATCGCTTGCTCGAAATTGTCATAGCGCCACACGCACAACAGCGGGCCAAAAACTTCTTCATCCGCCACCTGCTGCACGTTGCTCATGTCGATGATCCCCGGCGTCAGCAGCGAGGTACCGTCGCGCAGCAGGCGCGGCTCCAGTAACGTCTGTCCGCCGCTCGCCACGTGCCCAAGCCAGGCCTGATGCACCTTTTGCGCGGCCTGCGGCGATACCAGTCCGCCCAGGAACGGCTGCGGCTCCGCATCCCACTCGTCGGGAATAAGACGTTGTGACACCGTCACTAAACGCTGTAAAAACGCATCGCCCGTCGCGCCGCGCTTCACCAACAGACGGCGCGCGCAGGTGCAGCGCTGCCCGGCGGTGATAAACGCCGACTGAATTGTCAGGTGGACCGCAGCGTCAATATCCTGCGGTTCGTCAACAATCAGCGGGTTGTTACCGCCCATTTCGAGGGCGAGGATTTTTTGCGGCTGCCCGGCCAGTTGACGGTGCAGTTGGAAGCCGGTCGCGGAACTGCCGGTGAACAAGAGACCGTCGATATCCGCCTGCCCGCTCAGCGCCTCGCCGGTCTCCCGGCCGCCCTGCAGTAGATTCACGACTCCAGCGGGTAAGCCCGCCTCCGCCCACAGCTTAACCACCGCTTCGCCGCTTTGCGGCGTAAGCTCGCTGGGTTTAAAGACGATGGTATTACCGGCGAGTAGCGCCGGTACAATATGTCCGTTGGGTAAATGGCCCGGGAAATTATAAGGCCCGAATACTGCCAGTACCCCGTGGGGACGGTGGCGCAGGGTGGCGGCGCCGTCGGCCATCGCCGTCTCGCTCTCGCCGGTGCGGCTATGATAGGCGCGCACCGAGATCGCCACCTTATTTATCATGGCGGTAATTTCCGTGGCCGCCTCCCAGCGTGGTTTACCGGTCTCGGCGGCAATAATCGCCGTCAGCTGGCTTTTGTTCGCTTCCAGCAGCGCCGCAAACTTCTCGACGATCGCCTGACGCGCGCTAAATGGCAGGCGGGCCCAGGCGGGAAAAGCCTGACGCGCGGCGCTAACCGCCTGCGCGACCTGCCCGGCGTCGGCGTCATTCCCCTGCCACAGCAGCGCCTGGTTGACCGGGTTATATTTACTGCGCTGCGGGCCGCGCCCGTTTTGCCATTCGCCGTTAATCCATAAACTCATGATGCTTTCTCCTCGGGGATCAGGCGGACCATCCGTACGCGGTCGCCTGGGTGGCATTTCAGCGTATCCAGCTCACGCGCGCTCAGCAGCAACGTTTCGCTATCCGGGTCGGCATGGACCAGGATGGCGCGGAACTGCTGATACTGCTCGTTGGTGACCAGACACTGCGGCCACTCTCCCGGCGCAGGCTGCCCTTCCTCCACCGTCAGCAGGCGGCTTTTGCGTATCGCCCGCACCCGGTCAATTTCGCACTCCAGCGTCGGGCCGCCGTCAAAAATGTCGATGTAGTTGTTAAAACGGAAGCCTTCTTTTTCCAGTACCGCACGCGCAGGCGCCGTTTGCGGATGAACCTGGCCGATGACCGCCCGCGCTTCATCGGAGAGAAAGTCGATATATAACGGATGTTTTGGCATTAATGCGGCGATAAACGCTTTTTTACCGGTGCCGGAGAGATAGTCGGCGCGGGAAAATTCTATCGCGAAGAAGCGCTTGCCAAGGCTTTCCCAGAACGGCGAATAACCATGCTCATCAATCACGCCGCGCATCTCGGCGACCACTTTGTCATTAAAGCGGTCGCGGAAACCGGCCATAAACAGCAGTCGCGATTTCGACAACAGGTAGCCGTTGCCCTCTTTACGCCATGCCGGATCGAGAAACAGCGTGCAGAGTTCGCTACAGCCGGTGTGATCGTTGCTAAGGAACAGCGTCGGCAGCGCGTGATAAACATTGAGCTCTTTTGAAGCATGTACCTGGGTGCCGACCCGATAGTTGTACCAGGGATCGTTGAGGCCAACGGCGACTTCAATCGCGCAGATCCCAACGACCGCGCCGCTGACGCTATCTTCCAGCACAAAGACATAGCCCTGTTCGCTTTTCGGCAGTTCGCCGCGCCAGGTCCGCTGGGAGCGTTCGATGCGGGCAGCCAGAGTGGGTTCGTCCGCCGGCAGCGACGTCAGGCCGCCGCCGGTTTCTCCCGCCAGGGCCATCAGCCCCGGCAAATCGGCTTTTTCAACCGGTCGGATCACCATCATGATGAAACTCCCGCAAGGAAGTGACGGCAGGCCAGCTCAAAGCGATCGAGACCGGTGTTAACCTCTTCCTCGCTCACGTTAAGGGCCGGGGCGAAGCGAACGACGTTTGCCCCGGCTATCAATACCATCAGCCCGTCTTCCGCCGCCTGGGTACTAATGGCTTTTGCTTTTCCGGCATATTCGTCGTTCAGTACGCAGCCAATCAGCAGTCCCAGTCCGCGAATTTCCTTGAACAAGCCGTATCTGGCGTTAATCGCGCTCAGGCGTTCACTAAACCACTGATGACGCTGTTTAACGCCGTTCAAAAGCGTCGGGGTATTGACGATAGACAGCAGTTCCCCGGCAACAGCGGTGGCGAGTGGGTTACCGCCGTAGGTCGTGCCATGTGTGCCGACGGTCATCACGCTGGCGCATTTCTCCGTCGCCAACAGCGCGCCGATCGGGAAGCCGCCGCCCAGCGCTTTCGCCGTCGACAGGACATCCGGCGTCACCCCGTAGTGCATATAGGCATACAATTCGCCGGTACGCCCGACGCCGGTTTGTACCTCATCAAAAATCAGCAGCGCGTTGTGCTGGTCACACAATTCGCGCAGGCCGCGCAAAAATTCCGCTTTCGCCGGCACCACGCCGCCCTCGCCCTGCATCGGCTCGACGATTACCGCGCAGGTGTCGTCATTAATCAGCGCGCGCGCCGAGTCGAGGTCGTTATAGGTAGCATGCTGGATCTGCGGCGGCAGCGGCGCAAAATCCTGCGAATAGGAAGGCTGACCGCCGGCGGAGACGGTGAACAACGTGCGCCCGTGGAAAGCGTTTTTGAAGGCGACAATGCCGCTTTTGTGGCTGCCGTAATGATCGTGGGCGTATTTACGCGCCAGTTTCAGCGCCGCTTCGTTGGCTTCGGCGCCGGAGTTACAGAAGAAAACGCGGTCGGCAAAGGTGGCGTCGATCAGCTGTTTGGCAAGTCGCAGCGCCGGTTCATTGGTGTAACCGTTACCGGTATGCCAGAATTTTCCCGCCTGCTCGGTCAACGCTTTTACTAGCTGTGGGTTAGCGTGTCCCAGCGCATTCACCGCGATACCGCCGGCAAAATCGATATACTCTTTCCCCTGCTGATCCCATAACCGTGAACCTTCGCCGCGTACCGGAATAAAAGCCGCCGGCGCATATACCGGCATCATCCATTGATCAAAATTGCTACGCGTAATTGACTGAGACATATCGACCTCTTCCGGTAAATTAAAAGTAAGAACAATGTTAAAATTTATGAGTTATTACGCTGTAAATGTAGATTGCACGCATCGTGCCAGCCAGAGGCAAAAATGCATAAATTGAGCTCAATCACGTGATATCAACGAGTTACAGGCACTAATTATTCAACAAGAATGCATATCTAGTGAATAATTATCAGGTAAACGGCGCTGGATAGTGGAAAAAGACGATAAGTTATGCAGCGATAAGATATAATTCTGTAATTGTGATCCTCTACGAAATTTATCGTAGATATCTGCGCTTTTTTGGCGCGACATGCGCCAAAACGGTGCATAATTTGTGCGATTCGCTCGCCAACCGCAGTAATCGGTAGAATTAACCACCTGCCGGCAGCCACCATGATGAAATTCTGCTAACATCCTTGCACTATTCACCTTGCACAGTGGCAGCGACTATGAAATTCATCTCTTTTAATATCAACGGCCTGCGTGCCCGCCCCCATCAACTGGCCGCCATCGTCGATAAACATCAGCCCGATGTTATCGGTCTCCAGGAAACCAAAGTTCACGACGATATGTTTCCTCTCGAAGAGGTGGCGAAGCTGGGCTACAACGTCTTTTACCATGGGCAAAAAGGCCATTACGGCGTGGCGCTGCTGACCAAAGAGACTCCGATAGCCGTGCGTCGCGGCTTCCCGGGCGACGGCGAAGATGCGCAGCGCCGCATCATCATGGCGGAAATCCCCTCACCGTTTGGCAATGTCACGGTAATTAACGGCTATTTCCCGCAGGGTGAAAGCCGCGACCACGAGACCAAGTTCCCGGCAAAGGCGGCGTTTTATCAGAATCTGCAGAACTACCTCGATACCGAGTTGAACAAAGAAAATCCGGTGCTTATCATGGGCGATATGAATATTAGCCCTACCGACCTTGATATCGGCATCGGCGAAGAGAACCGCAAGCGCTGGCTGCGCACGGGTAAATGTTCGTTCCTGCCAGAAGAGCGTGAATGGATGGATCGTCTGCTGGGCTGGGGCCTGGTCGATACCTGGCGTCACGCCAACCCGGATAATAATGAGCGCTTCTCATGGTTCGATTACCGCTCTAAAGGTTTTGATGACAACCGCGGTCTGCGTATCGACCTTCTTCTGGCAAGCTCGCCGCTGGCCCAGCGCTGCGTCGAAACCGGCATCGATTACGACATCCGCGGCATGGAAAAACCCTCCGATCATGCGCCGGTATGGGCAACCTTTAAGCCGTAATTCTTCTTTGGGGCTCCGGCGTGGGGCCCCGCTATCCTGAGCAAAATCAATAAAGTGAACGGTATACATTGTCGCTAACGGCAATTTACTATACTGTCGCGCGCACCCGGCGTTTCCTGCCGGGCAAAACGAAGACAGGAGACCCCTCATGCAAAAGAAGCCGTTACCAGGCACGCTATAAACTGCTGTTTGCCGTACTCCTGTTTGCCCTGCTGGCATGGCTTGTTCATCACGCCGGGCTGACGAGACTGTTCAGCCACCTTCACGATCTTCAATTACTTATTCTGCACAGCGGTAGCGCAGGTTATGCGCTTTATATCCTGCTGTTTATCATCGCCACCTTGTGCCTGATGCCCGGCAGCGCGTTGGTCATCGTCGGCGGTATGATATTCGGCCCCTGGTTGGGCACGTTACTGTCGCTTATCGCCGCGACTGTCGCCTCATCGCTGTCGTTCCTGCTGGCCCGCTGGCTGGGGCGCGAAGCGCTGCAGCGCTATTGTGGTCACCATGCCGTTTTTCAGGCGTTCGAGCGCGGTATTGCCCGCAGCGGCTGCGATTTTCTGATTTTCACCAGGCTGGTGCCGCTGTTCCCTTATAATCTGCAGAACTATGCCTATGGACTGACGGCGATCCCCTTCTGGTCCTTTACGTTTATCTCCACCATCGCCACCCTGCCGGGATTGTTTATTTATACTTTTATGGCCAGCGAACTGGCCCGCGATGGCATCACCCCGGCCTTTATTGGCAAACTCAGCATCGCCGGCCTGGCGCTATTTGTATTAACTCAGGCCGCCAGGCGTTATGGCCGCTATAAACACATTAGTGTCGCAACATCCGCGGTAAGCGATGAAAATGGATAACAGAAAACGGCTGTGGCTCTTACGCGGCGCTATCGTCCTGCTGGCGCTGGCAGCACTCGTCGGCTGGTGGTTAATACCGGGCGTACGCTCCTTTCTGCAACATAGCCTTAGCGCGTTTGCCACCCTCGATCAGCAGGCGCTGGAGCGTTTTATTGACGCTTATGGCCCGCTGGCGGCACTGGTCTCTTTCGGTCTGATGATCCTGCAGGCGATTGTCGCGCCGCTGCCGGCGTTTTTGATAACTTTTGCCAACGCTTCGCTGTTCGGCGCACTGTGGGGCGGCGTATTGTCATGGGTCAGCGCGATGGCTGGCGCGGCGCTGTGCTTTTTTATTGCCCGCGTATTGGGCCGTGAAGTGGTAGAAAAACTGACCGGCAAGGCGGTATTACAGAACGTAGATGGCTTTTTTAGGCGCTACGGCAAGCACACCATCCTGGTTTGCCGCCTGCTGCCCTTCGTCCCTTTCGATCCGGTGAGCTATGCCGCTGGGCTAACCTCAATCCGCTTTCGCCATTTTATGTTTGCCACCGGCGTCGGCCAATTACCGGCGACTATCGTCTACTCGTGGGCCGGAAGCCTGCTGACGGGGGGGCGGTTCTGGCTGCTCAGCGGGTTATCTATTATGTTCGCTTTGGCTATCGTAGTCGCTATAGCCAGGGCGCAATACGTTGCGCATCACAACAGGAAATCGCCATGAATCTACCGCCGTTAACGTCGATTCCATTGATCCTGCGCCCGCAGGCATGGCTACACCGTCGCCATTATGGCGCGGTGCTCAGCCCTATCCGCTGGTGGGGTCGCATCCCGCTGGCGTTTTATCTGGTTTCGATGTTTGTCGGATATCTGGAGCGCCGGCGCTCACCGCTCGACCCGCTGCTACGCTCGTTGGTGAGCGCCCGTATCGCCCAACTGTGTCACTGTGAATTTTGCATTGATATCACCAGCATGAAACTGGCGCAGCGCGCCGGCGGCAGCGAAAAACTATTGGCGGTTAACGACTGGCGCAATAGCGGATTATTCAGCGATAGCGAACGGTTGGCGCTGGAATATGCCGAAGCGGCGAGCATGACGCCGCCCGCCGTCGATGACGCGCTGCGCGCCCGGCTGGCGCAGCAGTTCGATGCTCAGGCGTTAACCGAGCTAACCGCGCTGATCGGCCTGCAAAATTTATCCGCGCGCTTTAATTCCGCGTTGGCGATCCCGGCGCAGGGCCTGTGCCAAATCCCGAAGCCCGATGTTTCCGACACTCATCCCTAAGGAGTCAATATGCGCAGTCTGCGTTATTGTTTAATTTGGCTTGCCGCGCTGCTGCTGGCCCCGACTCTCGCCAACGCCGACGAGAGCTGGCAGAGCATCAGCCAGCAGGCGCGTGGCCAGACGGTGTGGTTCAACGCCTGGGGCGGCGACCCGGCGGTTAACCGCTACCTCGACTGGGTCAGCGCCGAGGTTAAACGTGATTACGCCGTCGATCTGCGTATTGTACATATCGCCGATGCCGCCGATGCGGTTAAGCGTATTCAGACCGAGGCGCGTGCCGGTCGTTCCCGCGGCGGTTCAATCGATT
>DWRD01000131.1:0-10440 GCA_022318305.1 Gerosis bhagava
TAGGGCATTGCGGGCTGATCACCCGATTGCCTGAAAAGTGAGATGATCCATGCGTCGGATGGGCATGTAAAAAGTCGATCCCTCTACCAATCCACCATGGAACAGCGTGGTGGAGTATGTTCCACACCTCCCCTTCTTAGAGTGAGAGACCCATGTGGGCCATTAATGGGTTGAAAAAAAAAACCTTTACATTTCTATTGCTTTCTCAAGGTACAAATTTAAATATTTGAGAATATGTAAAAAAAGTTACATTTGTGTAGTAGCTGTGATTACGAAAAAAATGGAAAAGTGTGTTGCAAACAACAAAATCGTAATTATTGTACACCAGTTATATATGCACAAGTTAAATATATTTCATATAACAAACCATACATACGGGTACAAATGATCTATGAAATTTGTAGTTCAAATATTTTTTTTTTTATGTTATATGAAAGTGTAACTAACTTGATTGTAATGAGTTAAATAAAAATGCACTCCCTATATCATTGTGTTTTATTTGACTACCACATTTAATGAATATAATTATTAGATGTGGGCTGTGAATACAAAAGAAAAAAAAGAATGTGGCTAGAGGAGGAAAAATCTTCTGATCAATCTTTAAACATGGAATCGGAGACTAGCAATTTTATTTTGTTTCACAGTTTATCAATTGTAACCAACAACAAAACTCTTTATTTTAAATACACTACACATGTGTTTAAAACTGTTATCTGCTAAAATAGAAGAACTGTTACATAACTGAATTGTACAATTATAATAACATCACTGTCTCCATGTCCACATTGTCACACAGACCTGACAAAACCATCAAGTGTACAGATAAGAGGTATTCAGAGACACATACTTATTAAAATGAATGCTTACTTTCCTTATTTTGCTTTTGGATTTCTATTGATCATACAATTTACATTAAAAATACGGTTACAGGTTGGGTACTCCGTAAACTTGATTTTTGGACTTTTAAAAAAAAAGCATAAAACATTTGAATTGAGAACCTCTTTGTTTTTGGATGTCAGTTAAAAATACTTTACGTGTATACTATCTTAAACAGTTTGGCTTTGATGGATATGAGTCATAAGATGATCCCCATTAAGATAATGAATAAGAAACTTCGCTTTCATGATTTTCTTCAGTAAAAATTACTTCTATGATGATCTTGATGATGACTGTAAAGAGCACAGATGTAGGTCCAGAGTGTCAGATTTGACTGGAGATGATGAAGTTGAATTTTAAGTAATTTGTTGTATTAGTTTTGATATATCATCTTTTACATCCACACTTAACTGCTCCTGTGCCACTGTGTGATCATGAAGCTGTCCTACTTGACAAGGCACATCTTTGAGAAGTAATTAA
The DNA here is from genome assembly GCA_022318305.1 of Gerosis bhagava. Classification (NCBI taxonomy): domain Eukaryota; kingdom Metazoa; phylum Arthropoda; class Insecta; order Lepidoptera; family Hesperiidae; genus Gerosis; species Gerosis bhagava. The sequence goes on from DWRD01000131.1 coordinate 1,357, forward strand.
ACTTGTATGGCTTGATCACTGAACTGAGTATTGTACTGACACTGTTTTGTTATGAAGCTCCACGCTCAAAGTACATAAAAGTATTGCATCCACCTTACTGAGTAAATCTGTAAACAAAAAAATACAGTTTTAGTTTAAATTTTTGTTATTTATTATGAAAGTTTCTTTAGTATCTGAATAATTTATTATATCAAACAAGCTGACCAGCCCTCGCTTCGCTTCGGGTATAATGGCTTTTATTGGTTTTAATTTTTTGCGGAAAACTAATTATTTTTCAGAGATAAAAGCAGCCTAACCGGACCAGCCGTTTCAGAGATTACCAGGAACAAACAGACAGACAAAAATTGTAAAAAAGGCTATTTTGGTATATGTACCGTTTATACATCCATATGCATTTAGTAAAAAGTGATTATTTTAATATTACAGACACTCCAATTTTATATATTAGTATAGATTAATTACATCATCTTTGGAAAAATATATTTTAGTGTTAGTCAATAAAGAACCAACTTTTATCCCGTGAGCAATTTTTAGCTATGTGTTTTAGTTTTTTGAAATATTGAATTAACTATAAAAAATGAATTGCTGGTATTGCAATGTACAATGTATTGTAATTCTATATTTATGTTTGTTGATAGGTTAGCTTAAGTACTATTGTAATTCTATATTTGTTTGTTGATAGGTTAGCTTAATATAATTGCCTTAATACTCTGAATATAATTGCCGAATAAACTTTATATTTGGACCATTAACACATTTTATAGATACTGTCTTCAGTGATTACACTTGGTGGCTTCGATAGAGATGAGTGAAATGATAATCATCCTTTTTAATTTTCTTCTTGATGATGTCTAGACATGGCTTAGTTACAGATGTTGAATTTGATTTTTGAGTAATTAGTTGAGTTATAGTATCTTTCAAATTAAACCACTCCCATTTACTTCTCTCTCTTGTCGACAGATTCTTAAACAATTGTGTGATCATGATGTTGTTTTACTTGAAAAGATACATTTTTGATAAGTGACTGAACTTGTACACCTTGATAACAAAACTTAGTATTGTTCTTTATGCACTAGTTTGTCATGAAGCTCCTCCATCAAAGGACATGTAGGTTTTACTCAATCCTTACTGCGCAACATTGGAAACAATGAATTTAGTTCATTAAAAAATTCTCTTGTTTTATTGTGACATTTCTATTAATATCATGTTATCATCAAGGTAATAAGACTTTGATGATAACATGATATTGACATTTCCAGGGAATAGTCTTGTTGCATAATGTTTTCTTGGAATCATGATATGGTTCATGTGGAGTCTGGAAATCAAATCTGGACGGCATATAGTTTGTCTTAATTTAGGTCCTTTTAAATAACCCTATTACTTTATCCCGCATTCCTACAAATTTTAAGGTTAGGATAGCAAGTCTATGTGTTTCACATATTTATTTCACTGGTCACCATATGTAAATACTTAGTAAAATATCAAAATTATCAGCTAACAAAGAAAACTTCTATTTGATCTTATTTTCATTAAGAATAGTAAAGTATAATTTTCATCAGAAAATTATACTGTTTTTATATAGGAACTCATATTATTTGATACCAAACTATCAAGTTTGGTATAAAATAATAAAAAAACTGCTGTTATTCTAACACACAATATAGAATATTTATTTATATTAGTTAATAGGTTAGGTTAGGGCAAGAACTCTATAAAACTAATTTTAGGCCTTTATAAGTGTTTGATATGAACTTCAGTAGTTAGAATCGATGATTTTGGTGGTGATAACCAAGATATAACAAATGATAATCCTTCTTGAGATAATTTATATGATACATCACTATCTTAATTTACTTACCTCAGAAAAAAATATTTTTCTTCTTAATGATGATTGTGAAGAGACAGATGGTATAACTTCAGATGTTAAAGTTGATTTTCAAGTGATTAGATGTGTATTATAGTATAATCATTGATATTGTACTCTTCACAACCACAAAGAACTTGCATCCATTTACATCTAAACACATTTGAGAAGTAATTGATCTTTACAGTAAAGTACTTTGTTCATTATGTAGTATACACTATTTTGTCATCAAGCTCCTCAGTCATAGTACATGTTGGTATTGCTTGAAACTTGAAACAATGAATTTAGTTCATTAAATAATTTTTATAGTCCTCTTGTAAGGACGCTATATAGTCCTTTTGTAAGGACGCTATATAGTCCTCTTGTAAGGACTTAGCGTCCTAGCCTATAGTTTTATTACAACATACTCATTCTTATGACCTTGATGAAAACATGATATTGAAATTTCCACTGCCTATGTATAGCCTTGTTGGATTATATCCAAAAAGGCTACTTTTTTTTTTAACCACACTGTAGTTTATGTGTTGTGAGTGTTTTGTGTCTGGCAGACAAATCTGTATGTAGTTCTGAGGATGGCATGAAGTTCTGCTTGATTAGGAATCTGTTATACTGCATTACTAAAGACACTAGATATTTGCATTTAGAGGTATTCTATAAAGAATCAGGATCTTTTTAGCATGTCTTTGCCATGTGTTTCACATATTTATTTCACTCTTCTGGTATTCCAATACACAATTTAGATATTTATTAAATTAGTTTATAGGTTATGTTTACAGAGTGTTAAACTCTGCAAACATAATTTTTGGCCTTTCTTAAGTACTACATGTGTATTTCAGTAGTTTGACTTGACTATTTTGGTGGAGATGACTCAATGGTGATCCTCTTTCAGATAATTTGTATGAAACACCATTATCTCAACCTTCCGTAGAAAAAATAATTTTCTTCTTGATGATGATATACCATCTTTCACAACCTCATCGAACTGCATTCATTTACTGCTATAGTGTTAACACATGCTTGAATCACAGTGAAGTCATTATGTTTTTTTTTTAATTAACAAACCACATATTTAAAAAGTGGTTGAACTTGTACAGCTTGATCACAGAATTGAGTCTTGTTCCGTATGCACCGTTTTGTCATGAGGCTCCTCCATCATAAGTACATGTACGTATTTCTTCCTCTTTACTGTGCAAATCTGGAAACAATGAATAATATTTTTTATAATCTTCTTGCAAGGACCTAGCCTATTGTTTTATTGTGACATATTTTTATTACATTCATATAAACTTGAAGTAATAATAAGGTTTTATTTGGATTTTTTTATAACTTGGAATCATGCCTTGTCAAATCTGCGTGACAGGCAGTTTGGCTTCAAATGGATCCCTTTAACTGAGCCGATTATTTTATATTACAAGCCATTAACTAACCAAGAGGTGATAAGATAAATAGCTCAGACATTAATTTGTTGATTTGATGTACTAAATTTTATAACCTTAAAACTAGTTTTTATCATTGATACATTTCTGTACTAAGTAATTGAATAATTATTAAGTAGATGTTTTCATCAAAGTTATCTTTGCAAACCTAAATTTTAAGGTTCTTTGATTAAGAATAAGTTTTTTAAAAGGAAACTTGGCTAAAGCAGATATTATGCTTATTCATTTCAAAGGGCACTCCAATTCATATTTTTTGGAGTTAATTGATGTGCTCTTACATTTTTAGACATTACAATAATGATATATATATTTTCCACATGAACTAGTGGATGTAGTGGTTTTTATTTTAACAAGCCAGCAGTGCTAGTGCCAGCAGCGTACTTCTGGTATCATCAGCATCTCATAACCGCCTCCAACAGGTCATGAACTATTGAGATGTAATGCTAGAAACCAGTTTAGACACCCCTGAATCTAACAAACATATTGGTCTACAACAAAAAGTTTCTGTATTACCTAAACATAACAAAGCATTAAGAATTATGATTTAAAAAAAGTGATACCACTTTATGGGTTAATGGTTGCAAAGAGTACTGGTTATGTATGTGATGGAATGTGTCGTTGTGTTTAAACTGAGAGGCGGAGGTTTGCCTTTGAAGAACAGGAAACAACAACCAGTTTCTCTTCCAGTGCAGACGCAGAATGTATAGTGCCATGACTGAAGGATACTGAGTCAGTACTTCCGGGGAAACTTTATGAAGAGATTACTAGAGAAAGTGATGTTTAAATAAAGTTAACAATAGTCAGTCTGCAATTTGTGTTGAAAACTAGTCAAACTATCCATCAAAGACATTAGGAACTTAATATTGTATTGCACACTTAGTATTGTATTATATAAGTGAGTGATACGTCATGGTGAGTTTGTGCGTTGACAAATCTGAGTTTAGTTATGAAGAGGTGTAGGGTTTGTACAATTGATTTGTAACTTATATTGGCTACCATTAAAAGTGGCTGTCTTAATTTTGAATTTAAACAAAGAATAATATAATTCTGTGCAGTACATATAAAAAGCAATGTCAACCGAGAGTTCGAGAGAGACAATTCCTTATTTTGTTGTGAAGTTTTTTGTACGAAAAATAGGATGTATTAATACATAAATTACTCATACGATAGCTATAGTTTCATTTGAATTAACGTGGTAGTAGTAAACTTGTACTTTAGGATCATCCCAAATCGACATAAACTTCTAGTTTAACTCATGTTTATAAAAGATTGCTAAGCTCTAACTTCGAACAGAAACAGAACAGATCGGTTTGTAACTTTTGTAAGTTTCGGAACTTTAAAAAATGTTGACATGTCAAAATGTGTCTTCGACTCATTGTCATACCACAGATTATTTATAGACAATTATAGCTAATTAATATAGGTGTTTTTTGATTTTTTTATCCATACTGTCAATAAATTATAAAAATACATATTTCAATAAGGATAAATCAATTTTGACAAAAAACAATTAACACCACGCTTTAAAAACTCTCGTGCAGATGGTATTTGCACAGGTGTTTAAAAGTCGTTGCTACGCGGTTTTTTAAACGCTGTTTCTACTTTTCAAAAGGAAAATTACTAGCTCCTAGCACTTTGTCATAATGATATATTTTGGATTTAAATATGTTAAGCAGTCCAATTGATACCAAAAGAATGTCCCTAACCGACTTTAATCGAGTTTTACAGTACCACTCCCCGATTACTACTACTATAATATATATATATATATATGTGTCTATTATACAAAGTTGGTATTATATATAGTCTGACACACGAAACATGAGCCATTATTTGGAGCATTTATTGGAAATGGTCACACCGAATTGTCAATAAATGATTAATTATTGTCAATAATGATGTTATAGTGCAACTTGCTTATCTTGATCCAATTATTTAAATGTAGTATTTATATGCGATTAATATATATGAAACGGATTTTACAAATTAATACTTTTTCATAAACAGGGCAAGCGGAACTATCATTAACAGCAAATAATTTACTTTTTGTGATACCAATACTTTAAGAAAAATACAAATTCATCTACAAATTTTAAATTTATCACGAATAGTCGACTATTTAAATTCTTGTGCATATATCATTTTTCAAAAAAAATCTGGTTAGACCTTACAATGCTGTGTATTTTATAAATTGAAATTGACTAGTATAAATTGAAAATTATATGATACTAGCTTTTGCCCGCGACTTCGTCCGCGTAGAAGTCGAAAATTAAATTACATATAACAACCGATCCGTCTGTGTCTGTGTAAACGATACCTACAGCGCGCATTCTAAAAATTAAATCCCAGAACTCGAACGCAGCGCCACCTACCGTGTCCAATTGTGTATCTAAACCATCCTCGAATCCCCTTGAACTCACACAAAAAATTTCATCAAAATCGGTCCACCCGCCTAGGAGTTCAGTGACATACACACGCACACAAGAAATATATATATATATATAAAGATAGAACAAAATTAATCCATAAATCCATGATATACATTCAAGTATCAACATTTATTTTGCTTACTATATATGTGACTATTTCAATGTTACCAGTCATGGATTTTTTGAATTTGCCGCCATTTTTAGGCTCATGTTTCGTGTGTCAGATTATAGTTGAATTTAATCAATACTTATTTTTATCATGTTTTAATTTCAATGATATCTTACTCTAAACATTATAACAATAGTTTCATTATCTATTGTATAATATAACACGTTTATTCCGTGATATTGACTTATGTTAGCTTGTGTAATCATATGAATTGTCCAAACTTGATTGGATAATTTTACAAATTTCCAAAAGACTGAGAGGAAAGTTTGCCTTCAGAATATGAAAATTATGATACTATATACGATTCTCTTCCACAAGACTGTGAAAATTCTCTGTGTTCATTACATTTTTATAATGCATGTTTTAAAAAACATTTCAACAGAACAACATTGAAACCCGGTAGTTGTCGAACAAAGATAGTTGCTCATTAATTTTTTTTTATTTATTAGTATTTAAACTTGTATAAAGCATTTGTGTTACCTGAACAATTCATGAAGAATTCTGATGATATACTTTCAGGAATCATTACCTCTTCAATCAATGGTGACGTGTTAACAAGAAGCAGTATTTTTAATAAGTTACTGATATAAGTAAAAAAATATCATTAATAGTCATTCCGATTAGATTACACTGTTTCGCGTATGACAAATATATATTATATATTATATTTCAATGGATGATTTTGAAGCACAATTGGAGCCGGTAGTTACCGCTAACGTCGGTATATCACTTAGATTTTTTCTGGGCTGGATGACATCTGCTGGATCAGCTAGTAGTATATGTATTCACGATTACTCTTTATATATTCAATTAAGTTTAATTCAAAGTAGAAAACATAAGCTTTCAATGGTATATTTTTTTTTGCTAAAGTAGTTAATATGATGGAGCCACTTCCTCAAAAAACCCCTTACCAAGTACACAAGAATCGTTTGGAAAGAATAAAAAGGCTATTCAAGGCGATCAAAAAACCGACGGTAGTTTTAGCGTATTCATTTAATATGAATACGCTAACGGATAGACGCGTATTCTTTTTTTATCCGACATCCAAAAACGAGGTTATCAATTCAAATGTTTGTATGCTTTTTTATGTTTGTTCGGGCAAAGCTCCGTAGCTAATGAACGGATTTTGATGAAACTTTTTGCGTTCGGTTCGGTATGCTTGCGAATAGGTCCCATTTTATCTGTGTGTGACCTTGAGTTTTGAAGATATTCCACGAAAACATAAAACCTATTTTCGACATGCCGTTGAATATACGACCATAACTTTTTATTAATGATCAGATTTCGATTTATATTTTAAACTTAGCTTTTGTATAGATGCAAGATGGCTCCATTTCAATTCCATTGCTTTGTGACCTTGAACTTCTAAGGTATACCTCGAAAACCCTTAAAATTAAGGATGATCAAGCATTACTTTTTTTGTTTATGAATATATTTTAATGATTCTTTTTGTATTAGATTCATTAGAGCTTGGTCCAACCTGACTGTATATAAATTTTATGGATATCAATCTTGGAGTTCGAAGGTAGTCCAGGAAACCCTCAAAATTTAGTGATTTCGAACACAATTTCGTTTTCATCAACCGATTTTAAAAATTATTTTTATTTCGGGCTCAAGACAGAGAGGTTAATACTGATCCTCCACTTTTGTCATCAACGTGAGGCTTGGACTTCCAAGGTATCTACAAAATTAGGTAAAATATAGTTAAAATATTTGTTTGTGAAAAGATTTTACGAGTACTTTTGTAACTTTAAAATAAGACATACTCATTTATAAGTGGTATCCAGGATCTGATGATGGAGCTGGAAGATGATGACAGGAACTCTGCAATAAAACTTCGCTGTCTCATCCTGCTTAGGCTTGTTCGATTTGTCTCGCGAAGTTTAGGTTCTAGATGGTATCCAGAGTCTGATGATGCAGCCGGAAGGTGGTGACAGGAACTCTGTAATAAAAAGATGCAACCCCATCGTGTTTAGGCTTGTTCCGTTTGTCTCGAGAAGTTACATGGTTCTAGATGGTATCCAGGGTCCGATGATGCAGCTGGAAGGTGGTAATAGGAACTATATAAATAAACGTCGCAACTCAATCGCGTTTGTCTACATTTTATTGATATTAGCGGGATATTCTGTATATAGATGATGCCCAGGCTCTTATATCAAGTACCTACCTGATAAAGTTTACACATTAGAAACAATATCCCAAAACTAAAAAGTGAAAAATGATTATTAACTTTTAACAAAAAAGTAAAACCAACATCCAAAAATACAAAAGCTAAAACGTAAAAATAAAAACTTATGCATTTTAAAGTAACACAAAAGTAAAAGGCTTTGCTGAAAAGCAAAAAATAATTTCTCACAACAATTGACCATTTGTTAAATTATTATTGTTGTAATTACATTATCAAGTCTCGATTTGTATTTATTAATCGTTAAAATTTATTTAACAATTTTGATGTCGGTGGCTTACTAGGCAACTTCCTTTCAAGTACTTGGCACCGGCGTCAGAATTGTTAGATTCAATTTAACTTGAGAAGTAAATAGGTTCTAGGTGGTATCCAGGATCTGATGATGCACCTTGGTAAGAGGAACTCTATAATTAAACTTTGCAACTCAATCGCGTTTGTGTACATTTTATTGATATTAGCGGGATATTCTGATTATAGATGCCCACGGTCGAATATATCAAGTACCTGATAAAGTTTACTTACACATTACAAACAATGTCCCAAAACTAAAAAGTGAAAACTAATTATTAACTTTTTACAAAAAAGTAAAACCGACATCCAAAATAACAAAAGTAAAAACATAAACTTACGCCACATTTAAAAGTAAGTAAAAAGTAATACAAAAGTAAAAAGTCTTTACTGAAAAGCAAAAAAAAAAATTCTCACAACTTTTAATAATTAAACAAACAAATTACACTACCAATAATAATAATTTATACTTTAATAATTTATACTATTTTGAGTTTAGACAACGAAAGTACTGTTGTCTAAATTCAAAATAGTATACATATTTATTGTTTTCTTAAATGTCTATTTAGTTGATGGCAGTATTATTCATGTTTATTTTCTTTTACTGGAACGAAGTTCGGCTAATGTAGGATCGAAACAATTTGCAAAAAAACGCACTGAATAATTTCCCACTATTATCACTGTAAATGGCAGTCGCCATATTGTCCACTCGG
>DWRD01000132.1:0-10416 GCA_022318305.1 Gerosis bhagava
AGCTTGCCTCAAATACCTGCCCAAAAAATTTTGCCAGCTCTCCTACTATACTTAATTTTAGTAAAGAAGCAAGACAGACCGATTTGGTATATTTTTTAATTGATAGCAATTACGAGTTGTTGGGCCATAAAATATACTCAAAACACATAATTAAATTAATTAGTATTATTTACAAAATTTATATAAAAAAAATTAATTTGCTTGCATTTAAGTCAGACGAGGATATAGACTACAGAGGATAAAGGTTGCATTTGATTATTTACTTTTTTTCAACCCATCAACGGCCTACTTCAGGACATGGGCCTCTCACAGCAAAATGGAGTGGTCTGAAGCATACTCTTAATACCACGCTCCTCGACGGCGGATTGGTGGAGGGACTGACTTTTTACATGCCCATCCGACGCTTGGATCATCTTGATTTCCAGACGATCGGGTGATCACCACGAATATCCCTACAAGAACAATACAAGTTATTGTCACTGCTGAGAATCAAACCCGCAACCTCTGATTTGTGAAACCTTTATCTTTGCCACTGGGCCACGGAGTCAGTTTACACATTTGTATTAAGTACGTATTACTCACCGACAACTGTCAATTGCATTTTATTAAACAAGCCGAACATCATCATTTCCCTCCTGTAATAGTTGTTCTCATCGATAAACCGCGCCTTGGGCTTATTGGACAAAGGCATGCTCTTTACGAATATGTTAACATATTTAACGCAATCCTTTACTTTTACACGAAACGCCACTCGGAAATGGTCACCGAGAAATCCAGAGAGGCCCAAGCTGGCCGGCTTTAATTCGGTCCCCAGCACGTTCCAGCCCTCCTCCACCGCCTGGTCCAGGACATGACGAATCTGCTTCGCAGTCAATATGTCCTCCACAACTCTAGGGCTATGACACTCCATCGTGCAATGTTCGATGTCAATACATCGCACAGTTTATATCGTAATATTATGTAAGTATTTACAATTCAGTTTTTGTTTATAGAGTTTTCTTTGTTCCTAATGATATCTAAATGGAAAACATACGAATTTATTCCGTATCAAATGGTAATACCGCACAGACTGATTGTGAATGACAATGGAAATTATTGACAAATAAATGTAACCAAGGACATGCCAGATGATAACGTTAAAATCACTCGCCATATTTCCATCACCAAATATTTGCGCATGGATTATATTGCAAATTGTGAAGTAAATTCTACTAATACTCACTTTGCATCAAGGTTGTCTGAACTGTGACAGAAGTGCAATTTCATGTATTGATGCAGAACTTGTGTCTTCATCGTCCAACCCACGATACGTCAAGTAGATTGTATTGTAGTAAAATAAAATTTCTAACTTCTCTGATAGGCACACAACATGCGAATCGTATGCTACTCTACTTTTAATTAAAAAGTCTTCCGTACAGCCTTTAATACATCGGTCGATTATGGGGACTGTTCAATTGTAAGCGCATCATAAAATCGCTGCCCTTATACAGTCCACTAGAGGTTAATGTATTAAATTAGTTCCAAATAAATCATCTTACAGACCGCACGCAGTTTTTGTAAAGAAATCCTTAAACAACCAAAAGGCCTAAGTCGCATCGGTAGTGCAAAATTAGAATGAATCTTATCGCGAGTGAACATTTGGTCCAAAATCGAGCCGGACTGCATCGATGCGACCGCATGATTAGCCGCTTCGCGAGAACAATAGACGGCTACCGGAGAACGAGTTTTTAAATGCGTTGTGAGTGCGTGGACGGTTCTAGGTTAAAATACTAAGTTTTGAGTGTAATTACCACGGTATTGAGTGTTTAAATGAAACTTTAACTAAATAACTTTTCTATTAATTGAGTGTACGAGTTGTTAAATATATTGAGCAAACTATTCTGAGATTTTTGAGTGTAATTATAACGAAAAGTTAAAGTGCATTGTATTATCTATCGTTTGAGAATCTACCGTGTTTGTTGGGACTTATACCGCGTGAGTAATAATGACTTCTATTGACAAATTGCATCTGTTGCAAGATGAGTTATGGGAGAATTTAACAAAGGCTGAAAGAAATTATAGAAAAACGCCAAAGGAGAGAATTAAACGGGCCTACTTAGAAACAAGATTAGAGGTTTTGGAACATCAGTTTATCGAATTTAAGGAACGACACAAGGAAATAGTGTCGATCGCTTCGAAGGAGAGACGCGAAAAGTATTTTTTAGAAAATAAATTCGAAAATTTCGAAGAACTTTATGTGCATTATAAAACGACGTTAAAGGAAGCACTGGCCACAATTACTCCGCTATTGTCACAGTGTAGTACCGCTGCATATGCCACGGAGAATACGAACTACGATATTAGGTTACCCCGGATAACCTTACCTACATTTAGTGGCAAATATGAGGAGTGGCAAACCTTTTTTGATATGTTTTCTTCATTAATTCACCATAATAAGAACATTACTTCGGTGGAAAAATTACATTATTTAAAAGGACATCTATCGGGTGAACCTCTCAATTTACTACGCAATTTTTCAATAACCGAAGTAAATTATCAAGAAGCTTGGCTGCAATTAGTGAGACGCTATAACAATAAAAAGTATAATTGCAACGCAGTTCTTAAAATTTTATTTTCATTAAAGAAGATTCATACTGAGTCGGCCACTTCTATCAAACAATTATTAGACACTACATCTACATGTTTGAAGTCATTGCAGAATATGGGCATTAATACCGAGAGCTGGGATGCAATAATTGTGTTTTTAATTGTGTCTAAATTGGATTCCGAATCTGTGAAACTGTGGGAACATGGCACTATTAATCTGAGTAGTGATGAGTTGCCAACCTGGGAACAATTGCGAACGTTTTTAGAAAACAGGTTCAGATCACTAGAAATGATTGACTCGAATTTAATACGCCCATTTCAATCAACTAAACTTATATCTAAGACTAAGAGTTTTCACACTTCATTGGAAAGTAAGCCGAAAAGTAACGAAGTTAAGTGTGCAATGTGTCGCGAAAATCATTATATTTTTAATTGTAAGCAATTTGAGCTTATGTCGCCTAAAGATAGACAGGATTTCGTTCAAAGTCACCGACTTTGTTTTAATTGTTTGTCTCCTACACATGTCGCATTAAAATGTCGTAAATCATTGAGTTGTCGAAAATGTCGGAGACGACATCACACGTTACTACATTTTGAGAGAGAGGAGACGCTCCCTGAGTCGAGATCTACAACTGCGAGTGACGCCGCAACCAAGATGTCTTCGAGTGTGTCGAGTCAACACGACCGACCTAGTACTTCACGAGGTGACACACATATAACTACTGCATTTTCTTCAGGTGAAATACAACCCAATAGTGTGCTTTTGGCGACGGCTACAGTAAAGGTATTTAATTCTAATAATTGTAAGGTATTAATTAGAGCTTTATTAGACCAAGGGTCTCAGGCCTCTTTTATTACGGAGGCAACAGCACAGTTACTTGGACTTGAACGTTACCCGGTAAGTGGTTGGGTGTCAGGGGTAGGTGATGGTCGTATGAGGATTAAACATAAGGTTTCAATTCGAGCTGAGTCACGACATAATCCAAACCACTCGGTCCTTGTTGATGCTTATGTTTTACGTTCTTTAACTTCTTTACTTCCAGCTACTAAGTTTATCGTTCCAAAGTGGTTTGAAATTGAAAGCTTGCCATTAGCAGATCCTACTTACGCGTCGCCTGGTAAGATTGATGTACTCTTTGGTGCAGAGGTATATGGTGAAATATTGTTAGATGGATTGTTCAAACAGGCAGGAGGGAGTTTAGTAGCTCAAAATACTTTATTTGGATGGATATTATCGGGAAAAATGGATAAGGAATGTAAATCATCATCAATAGGTAATGTAAGAAGCATGCATGTAAGAATGAAGGAAGACGATTTATTGAAGAAATTTTGGGAAATGGAAAATGAACCTAACATAATACAAAAGAGTTTGAGTGAGAGTGAGAAATTATGTGAGAAGATTTTTGATTCTACAACAGAGAGAAATGAGGAAGGACAGTTTGTGGTGAGATTACCATTTGCAACAGAGGATCCTAAATGTCAATATGGAAATTCTAAGGATATAGCTATCAAGAGATTAGAGATTTTAGAAAAAAGGTTAGCTAAGAATTCAGTACTAAGAGACGAATATAATAATGTCATGGAAGAGTATTTAACATTAAAGCATATGAGGCGAGTCGAAGAGAGTGAGTTACAAAATAATAAGGCGGTTTATCTCCCTCATCATGCGGTGATAAGGGAAGACAAAGAGACAACAAAGGTCAGAGTGGTGTTTGATGCGTCCAGCAAGGGAGAGGGTGAAGTTTCTCTTAATGATGAGCTCCTTGTTGGGCCGAAATTGCAAGATGATCTAAGACACATATTAATTCGTTGGAGAACTCATAGAGTATGTGTTATAGCGGATATCATCAAAATGTACCGAATGATTTGTGTAGCGGATGATCATACGGATTTTCAAAGAATAGTGTGGAGATTTAATTTGAGTGAGCCTATACATGAATATAAGTTATTGAGATTGACGTTTGGCACCGCTTGCGCACCATATTTAGCTGTTAAATGTTTACAAAAGCTAGCAATTTTGGAAAAGGATAAATATTCATTGGCATCAAAAATTACAAGTCGAGATTTTTACATGGATGATCTAATAACAGGTGCAGAAAATGAGATGGAAGCATTAAAAATATATGATGAAATAAACAAGCTAATGAGATTAGGAGGGTTCGAGCTACAGAAGTGGAATAGTAATAGTAAGGAATTATTGAAGGCTATTAGAAAGAATGAAGATACAGAAAAGCAATCAGAAATCATTAAATTTAACAATTCAATCAAGGTTTTAGGAGTTACGTGGAATCGAGACACTGATAATTTTGAAATTGTAGTAAATCAATCTGAAGTAATGGAAGAAATCACAAAGAGACAAGTACTCGCTGATGTTGCGAGATTATACGACCCGTTAGGTTGGATTGCGCCGGTTGTAGTGGTGGCTAAAATGTTTATCCAAAAACTCTGGAAATCGGGTCTTGAGTGGGATGATTGCTTAACTGAGGATTTATTGACACAGTGGCTAACGTATAGAAACGATCTGATTGATTTAAAACGATTAACCATTCCAAGATGGTTTAATATTACGCCCGGCTCAAAGGTTGAGCTTCACGTATTTTCTGATGCATCAAAATTAGCATATGCTGCATCCGTATATGTTCGTGTTGTTGATGAAAACAATATCGTACACGTACATTTAGTTACCGCAAAAACTAAGGTAGCGCCAATAGAAAAAGAAATTTCTATCCCAAGACTTGAGTTGTGTGGGGCTACATTGGCTGCTAAACTAATATTTGAAGTTGCGCAAGTTATGGAAATATGCAAAGAGAACATGTATGGTTGGACAGACTCCACTATTGTCTTGGCATGGCTCAAGGGTGGGTCATCTCGCTGGGCTACTTTCGTCAGTAATCGAGTATCTATAATATTAAATATACTTGACTTTGAGCAATGGAGTCATGTCACTTCAGAAACAAACCCTGCGGATTGTGCTTCGCGAGGTATGTCACCGAATAATTTAATAGCTCATTCATTGTGGTGGAACGGACCGCAATGGCTGGCAGAGCCTAGTATAAATATGAGTCACACCGACATAGAAGATACACATGAGGAGGAGCGAATGCATTCTTTAACTGTTTTATCCAACAATGACATAGATTCAATTTGGACAAGATTTTCATCATTAACAAAATTATTGAGAGTTTTATCATGTTGCCGAAGAATTTTAAAATGTAAAGTACCAAAAGAACAGAGAATAATATTACCTAAAAATGTAACATTAAAAGAAATGAGTGACACCTTATTGACATGCATTAAGCAAATTCAAGAGATTGAGTTTTCTAGTGAAATAAAACAGTTAAAGACCCGTGGATGTGTATCCAAAACTAGTAATCTACGTACACTTTGTCCTTTTTTTGACGAAAAAGGAATATTAAGAGTCAGTGGTCGTATACATCAATCAGATACGAGCTATGATACGAAGCATCCGATTATTATGCCTGCTAAACATCACTTTACTAGGTTGTTAATAATCGATGCTCATCATCAAACATGTCACGGAGGTCCACAAATTACGCTTAACTTTCTTAGAACCAAATATTGGATTCTTAATGCTAAGGAACGTGTTAAAAAGTATTTTCGTGAATGTGTGGTATGCATAAGATATTCGACGAGGAAGTCAAATCCAATGATGGGGTTGCTACCTAAGGCAAGGCTGACACCAAGTAAGCCGTTCACTTTTGTGGGTGTCGATTATTGTGGTCCCGTCAGTTTGAGATTTTCGCCTGGACGTGGAGCTAAGTCTTATAAGGGATACATTTGCCTATTTGTCTGTATGGTGACCAGAGCTATACACTTAGAGGCAGTGAGTGATTTGACAGCTAAGGGTTTTATTGCTGCTTTCCGAAGGTTTACTTCGCGTAGAGGACATTGTCAGGAGTTATTTAGTGACAACGGCACAAATTTTGTAGGCGCCGATCGAGAATTAAGAGAGATGTTCACCAGTGCCAAATCATCGCTACCGGAAGAGATCGCTGAAATGTTAACATTGCATCGTACAGTATGGCACTTCATACCTCCGCATGCACCCAATTTCGGTGGTCTGTGGGAAGCAGGAGTCCGTAGCACCAAAAACCATTTGCGTAAGGTAATCGGAGATAGTACACTTACTTACGAGGAAATGGCGACAGTCTTAACGCAAGTAGAAGCCTGTTTAAATTCACGTCCCCTATCGGTTTTGAGCGACGATCCGAACGATCCTCTCCCTCTGACACCAGGTCACTTTCTAGTAGGTGAACCATTGTTAAATATTGCTGATGATTATTGTAATAAATCTAATGTATTCGGTTTAGATAGATGGCGTTTAATACAAAAAATGGTCTCAGATTTTTGGAAAAGATGGCACAGGGAATATTTAGTAAGTCTAAATGAACGTCATAAATGGAATTCTAAATGTATTGAGCCTGAAGTCGGGGATGTTGTAATATTAAGAGAGGACAATATTCCTCCTGCAAAATGGCTCCTTGGTAAAATTTTGCATAAACATACTGGACCAGACAACATCACTCGAGTTGTATCTGTTAAATGCAAGTCTGGTATATTAAAAAGACCAGTTAATAAAATCTCTGTGATTACAAAATGAATTATATACAAAACTTAATTTTTATATTTGTTTCTTATGTTGTTGTTTTTAACTTTATACTTATAGGTATTTGTTATGTATAACCAAAGTTAGTTGTTTTGAGAACATTTACTATGTACTTTTACTCTGTTAACAATTGTACTTCGTATAATATTTTGTTTCATATAGTTAATTTGAACATTTCGTGCATGGTGGGCGGAAACTCACTTTTATATATTATTTTTTTTTTTCATTCATTTTTGTTCTTTATTTCATAGATGATAGATTACCGTGAAATTGTTTCATTTAAGTTTATGAAGTTTATTTTGTTGTTGCTATTTTTATTCACTTATACTTTGGAGTTTTCGTCAATGTTTTATTTTTTTTTATTTTGTTAATATAAATTAAGAACTTTGGTTCTTGGTGGCCGGAATGTTTAATTGTAAGCGCATCATAAAATCGCTGCCCTTATACAGTCCACTAGAGGTTAATGTATTAAGTTAGTTCCAAATAAATCATCTTACAGACCGCACGCAGTTTTTGTAAAGAAATCCTTAAACAACCAAAAGGCCTCAGTTGCATCGGTAGGTTCTATTTGTAATTTTTTATTGGCAGCTTCATAAATATTTTACTAAGATTTACTTAATCTACTCCACCAGCCATTTTTGTTACATTTAATTTTTTGCGCAAGGCATTTATATCCGAAATGTTACTTATAAGTAAAATACTGTCACTGTCAGGGCGACAATCTCTGACAGTGCTAAGCTATTTGTATACTACATACTACATCTATGGTAGTAATGGTTAGAAAAAATGTGGTACACTTCTACAATTAAAAAAATATATAGTGGTATCTAAGCAACCAAACTAGTTAAAAATCTTAAGCATTCTCGCTCAGGGTCACGTGATTTGATGCGAGTTCAACATTTTTCACCCATCCCAAAAAATTGCTTAGCGCCGCTAAAGAAGTTTTCACTTCAAAATTCCAGCCCAACCGGTGTCCTAACGAGGGATTTCATTAACGTTTAATTTAAGCTACATATCCTTACATTACAAACCGTATTTTTAGTAACCACAGAGCGGCGTTACATGGAATATATAACGGGGCACCCTAATTATACATTGTATTAATATTAATTTGTGTACGCTCTCGTATTTGCTCGGGACTTATTAATGACGTGTTTGTGTTAATGGTGTTTATGAGATTTCACATTTGTGAGTGAGTGTGCTTGAGTTTGGAGTTGGTAGGTATCTTACGATGAAGAAGTTTGTAGTGGTTGAAATACACAGCAAATTAACAGTCCTATATATTTATTTATACTGAAATCTGGGTGCTAACGCAACCCTATTGCTGACCCTCTTCTGTCTGTCCGTCCGTCCGTCTGTCTTAGAGTAATCTATTGAACCATAATAAGGTAGGAATGGGAAATCTTCACAGAATTATTTAATATATTTATTTTGCCGCTATTACAACAAATGATAAAAATATGGCGACTGCTATTTACAGTGATGTTAGTGGGAAATTATTCAGTGCAGTTTTTTTTGCAAATTGTGTCGATTGTACATTAGCCGAAGGAACTTCGTTCCTACCTGGTGTCCCACGACACCACATTTATATTTTTTTAATATAATTATTAAGGTAAATATACAAGTTCTTTTATTATTGTAAATTACTACTCTAATGAATTAGGTTAAGCACCTAAAATGACATGACAGTTTTAGTTATGTGTATGAATAAATAAATAAATAATGCGTGCAAAGCCACAATCAAAACTTATACCAATATACCATCATATACAAAAACAAATGGCAGTACTTGAAAATGACACACACCGTTATATTTAGCAGTAGCACCAGTATTATATGCAACAATGTTGCCGTAACTCACATGTGATGAGTTACGGCCGGCCGATGCTAACTTTGATGTAAGTACTTACCTTATGACTGGTAATTTACTCGGACATTAAGAACTAAATAGGATCTCATTAATAAAATCTCATTAGGTAAAGAACTAGAAAGACTCAGACAGACTCTTTTTGTGGAGAGGGGGGGGGTCGGTATCTGAGCCTGACGTTCCGAAACATCTTAACGTAACTTCTCGTAATTCTCAGTCTTGAATTATATATATGTGAGTCGGTGAACTTCTTTAAATTTTCCTATATGCAACCAGATTGATTGTACAGGGCAAACACTCACACACTCCGCAGGACGCTATGAGTATTAATAAGTGCTAAGTGCGGAGTAGCAAAATGGTTTTCATGAATATTTTTGGCGTGATATCGTTTTATAAATCACGAAAAAGCATGACTCATTCTCACGTTCCGCCTAAACCGAGCGTGCAAGTGAGAGCGCGTAACAAGCGAGAGAGAGGCACGATCAGCTTAGGCGTTCGGCTATCTCTCTTGTGACGCATCTATCTCTCTTCTACTCCATCGGCCGATGCTTCCGAGTAGAAGTGAGATAGCGTCATCACACAATCTACACGTGAATTGTTCATAAAGTGAAGTTAATTGATGTGTGTTTGTTTTTCCATCAATATAGAGAATATTGGTGAAAAAAACCCGTTATCACATAAAACCAATATTTTTTCATTTCATTTCAAATTAAATGTCATTTAGAATTTTAGAATCGTTGTACCAAGACATGCATGTAATAAATCTATCTAGCGTAGGTATTTAACAACGTTTCGAAATCGCAGATTTACTATATACAGAACTTATAAACTACGACAATAGTCATCTGTAAACTTAACCCCTTACACATCCAACTCGCATAAATATCTTACGACAAACTAATGTCAATGTAAGAACGCCATTAAACAAATTCCAAGACCTCACTACATGCGCATGTATGTGTACGTGCGGATAAATAGATACGGAGTGAATATCTATGTGCGTGTTATTGTACAGTGTAGTTTCTATGTAGAGATTTTGAAGATTCATTGTTCGTTCATTCGAAAGATGTTGCGAAGGACAGATTTTCTAGTCCGCATAACGGACGTGAATGAGAGGTTAATTTTACACCATTTGATAATTTATTTCAAGTCGTTTTCGATATATTGAAAAATAATTATTCTATTATAGCTGACATAGTTAATATTGGAGTTTTTTGTTTCATAATTAAAGGATAATTCTCATAATTAAAGGATAATTCTTCTTCATTATCTCCGAACTTTAGTATTATTATCTTCACTTATACAATATTTTGTCGAGTAATGGTTGATCCATTAC
>DWRD01000133.1:0-10275 GCA_022318305.1 Gerosis bhagava
ATCACTGATGATAATGGTAAAAGTGCGCTGGATTGTGCAAGAGAAGAGATATTACAAGCACTAATCAATCACAAATACGGGTCAGTTTACTTCATTTAGCTGCAATGATAGGTGAAATTAATGCAGTGAGATATTTGATCAGAAAAGGTATTGACGTTAATGCACGAAATGCTTTGCATCATACGCCATTACATCTAGCGGCAGGCATAGGACATGCAGAAGTTGTAAAGATTTTGATAAGAGAAGGAAATGCTGAAATCGAGGTTTTTGATGCACGAAATCAGACACCGATGCACTATGCAGTTAACAACAAAAAATTGGAGATAGTAAAGTTATTACTGGAGCTAGGAGCAGATGTAAATAGCGCACGTGTAGGACAAAACTCGATGAAATTGTCACCTGTTCATATAGCTGTAAGTAATACTAATTACGATGAAAGAGACTTATGTCTTGATATTCTCAAATGCTTAATAAGGGAGCCTAATGCTCAAGTCAATTTGCAAGACTACGAAAATAAAACACCACTACACTATGCTGAAAGACTTAAAACAATAGAAGTTTTACTAACGCGAGAAGATATAGACCCTCTGGTAAAAGACGATAGCGGTAAAACACCATTTGATTACGCTAAACCTGAGATAAAGAAGGCTTTGATGAGTAATAAATACGGTTCTGAAAAGAATAGTCTACTCCATTTAGCTGCACAAAGAGGAGAAATTGAGCTTGTAGAGTCCATTTTAAAAGAAGAAATTGATATTGATATTTCAAACAATAAAGGTCTATCACCGATTTACCTTGCTGCAGAAAAAGGACATTTACATGTAGTAAAATTACTGCTGAAAAAAGGAGCAAACTATACACCTGTTCTGCATTTAGCAATCAAGTCAAATAATTTAGAATTGCTAAAAACTTTATTTAAAGAAAAGAGTATCAAATTACCAGATAAGATAGGCAGATCTGTACCAATTTATTATAGGTGTATGGAGCATAGAGATGCAAAAGTAAGAAAATACAATAGTGTGATCTGTGTTTTTACCTCAGTAAGTGCAGTAGCAATGGCAGCATATATAGGTTTAACAGCAACAACAATAAGCAATGCAATCATTTTTGCAACAATAACAGGAATACTTGCGCTTATTATAGCAATAATGATAAGTGAGATGAGCAAAAGGTATATAGAAAATGAATTTCAGAAAAAGATGTTTATGGAATTGGAGGAATGTAGTTCTACTGTTAATGATGTTGAGATAGAACCAGCAATAAGTAGGGTTAAGGTATGATCTATGCTACATCTTTTTCTGAAGGTTTAAGACCAGATCCACTACTTAAAGTATCAGAGTGGGCGAATGAGTATCGAGTTTTAGCGCCAACTGCAGCATCAGAGCCAGGTAAATGGAGAACGGAAAGAACTCCTTATTTAAAAGAAATCATGGATTCACTTTCTCCGTCCTCACCAACAGAAAAAGTAGTATTCATGAAAGGAGCACAGATTGGGGGAACAGAAGCTGGTAACAATTGGATTGGCTATATTATCGATCAAACACCAGGTCCAATGCTGGTAGTACAGCCAACAGTTGAAATGGGAAAGCGTTGGTCAAAGGGAAGATTTGCACCACTAATTGAGAGTACACCATGTTTAAAAAGTAAAGTAAAAGACCCAAGGTCAAGAGATTCAGGCAATACTGTACAAAGTAAGGAATTTCCAGGTGGAATAGTAGTAATAACCGGAGCAAATAGCAGTGTAGCACTGAGATCTATGCCAGTAAAGTATCTCTTTCTTGATGAAATAGATGCCTACCCAGGAGATTCAGGAGGAGAAGGAGATCCAGTACTGCTTAGTATTGCTCGAACTAATACATTTGCACGGCGAAAGATTTTTTTAGTGTCAACACCAACAATTCATGGAATAAGCAGAATTGAGAAAGAATTTGAAGCAACAGATAAGAGATACTTTTTTGTTCCATGTCCGCATTGTAATTACTATCAAGTTTTAAAATGGTTACAAATAAAATGGGAAAACAATGACTCAAGAACAGCACATTATGTCTGTACTGAATGTAGCGGCAAAATAGAAAATCATCAAAAGACAGAGATGCTTGAGCGTGGAGAATGGAGACCTACTAATAGAGTAAAAGGTGAGAAAAAAGGATTTCATCTTTCAAGTCTTTATAGTCCAGTTGGTTGGTATAGTTGGCAACAAGCAGTAGAGGACTTTCTCCATGCAAAGGAAAGTGAACAATTACTGAAAGTTTGGATAAATACCACTTTAGGAGAAACTTGGGTAGATAAAGGAGAAGTACCAGACTGGAAGCAATTATTTAACAGGAGAGAATTTTTTCAGATTGGCACAGTACCAAAAGGCGAAGTAGTTCTCACAGCAGGTGTTGATGTCCAAAAAGATCGTTTAGAAGTAGAAGTTGTAGCATGGGGAAAAAGCCGTGAAAGTTGGTCAATAGACTACCGAGTATTTGAAGGTGATACTGGAGGAGGAGAAGTATGGGGAAAGCTTTCAGAGTTACTCAATCATCATTTTATCGGTGAAAATGATCTTGAATATATGATAAGTATGATGGCAGTAGATGCTGGATATGCAACGCAAGAAGTATACAACTGGGTAAGAGGTCATCAAGGATCTGGAAGAGTAATGGCAGTCAAAGGTGTAAATAAAGCCCTAGTGCCACTGAGCAGCCCAAGTAGAGTAGATATAACAGTCGGTGGTCAAAAGCTAAAGAGAGGAATAAAGCTCTGGCCAGTGGGAGTATCGATTTTAAAGTCAGAACTTTTTCAATTACTTAATGTTTTAAAGGACGGTGAAGAAGCTCCAGCAGGATACTGTCATTTTCCCGAGTATGCACCTGAATATTTTAAGCAGCTAACGGCAGAGCAATTAGTCAGCAAAGTAGTAAAAGGTTATACCAAACAAGAGTGGCAAAAGGTAAGAGAAAGAAATGAAGTATTAGACTGTAGGATTTATGCAAGAGCAGCATCGATAGCACTGGGAATAGATAGATGGCCAGAGAGTAAATGGAATAGTTTAAGTGAAAAACCAGAAAGTAAAAAATCAAAGAAAATAGTGAAAAGCAAATGGATCAGCACCGGAACAGACAAAATCTGTTAAACCAGAAAGAAACGTCCTAATGCACATTGCAGTAATTTTTGGATATAATTTTATGAAGAAGTGCTTCTGCAGTTATAATCGAGTTCGCAATGGTGCAATAAATGCCCGTGGATCAGTATGATTTTGGAAGGGACGGTCAAACCATTGATGGAGCTTCTTAGCTACCTCGTTTAGAAGATTGTGTAATATAACCGCCCCAAGCTAAAGCACTTCTTCATTATAAGGTATATATAAGGGATTTTATATGGCAAAAGCAAAAAGTAAATTAGAAGTAGTGAATCCTAATGCAGCAGGGATTGATATTGGTTCATCTGTACATTATGCATGCGTACCAGAAGGGAGAGATAAACAACGCGTTCAAAAATTTGGGTGCTTTACAGTAGATCTTCATAACCTAGCAAAGTGGTTGAAAAAGTGTGAAGTTAGAACGATAGCCATGGAATCAACAGGAGTATATTGGATTCCTTTGTTTCAAATACTTGAATCATATGGATTCGAAGTTAAACTGGTAAATGCACGACATGTAAAAAATGTACCTGGAAGAAAATCAGACGTTCAAGATTGCCAGTGGTTACAGCAATTACATAGCTATGGGTTACTTCAAGGATCATTTAGGCCTGATAACCAAATTTGTGTACTACGTGGTTATAATAGACAACATGACAACCTGATAAAAAGTGCAGCTGTACACACTCAACGTATGCAAAAAGCATTAATTCAAATGAACATTCAATTACACAAGGTTATTAGTGATATTACAGGTGTAACTGGTATGCGAATCATTAAAGCAATAATTGCGGGTGAAAGAAACTCTAATAGATTGGCTGAATTGAGTGATAGACGAATAAAAAATGACAGATCAACCATAGCAAAAGCACTAACAGGTGACTATAGAGAAGAGCATTTGTTTACATTAAAGCAAGAATACGAAGCATATACTTTTTTTCAAGAGCAAATAAAAGAATGTGATAAAAGTATGGAAAACTATTATAAAACACTTGAAACAAGATCAAATGAAAATAAGCAATGCAGTAAAGTAAAGAGGTCTGCAGGAAACAAACCAAACTTTGCTGCACACGAAGAATTGTATCGAATAACTGGCATGGATTTCACCAAAGTTCCAGGGCTTAATACATCAAATATACAGACCATCCTCTCAGAAGTTGGTCTTAATGCTAATAAATGGCCATCAGAAAAACATTTTACTTCTTGGTTGGGATTATGTCCATTTAATAGGATTACAGGAGAAAGAGTGATTAGAAGTGGAACTCGTAAAGTAATTAACCGTGCTGCAAATGCTTTTCGACTTGCTGGTTATTCTATGTTGCACAGTAAAAGTGCATTAGGTGCGTACTGTAGAAGATTGAAAAATCGATTGGGAGCACCAAAAGCAATAACTGCTACAGCAAGAAAATTAGCATGTATTTTTTATCAAATGCTGAAATGTGGACAAGAATATGTAGAAAAAGGAATGGATTATTATGAAAAGTTATATAAGGAAAGAGTAGTAAAGAATCTGGGTAAAAAAGCCAATGAATTTGGTTATATCCTGATAAAAAAAGATGAGCTGATAGGGGAAGTTTCTTAGAAGCGAGTAGTAAATGTATAACGAAGATTATCTAATTCAAGTTGAACAAGCAATAAAGAAGCTTCAGAGTGGCGAAAGAGTGGTATCAATTGCATATGGTGACCATGTGGTGAGATATGCTGAAGTTCAGATAAATGATTTGCTCAGCCTCAGACAACGCATCAAAGGTGAACTAAAGATTGCTGGAATGAAGCCTAAACGAAAGATTATTTTTGCAACAAATAAAGGAGTTATATGAGGGAAAATTTTCTGAGAAAAGTTGTAAAAGAGGAATATTCTGAATTTTTAGAGCAATTAAAAACTTTTATAAAACTATGGGAGAATAGAGAGAGAGTCCAGTAAATGGAATAATAGATTTGTCACATTGGCAAGAAAATGTGAATTTTAAGCTAGACAAAGAGAATGGTATAGTTGGAGTAATTCACAAGGCAACACAAGGGCTAAAATATGTGGATTCAAAGTATGCGAAGAGAAGAAAGAAAGCTGAAGAAGAAGGATTACTCTGGGGAGCATATCATTTTGGCACAGAAGGAAACGGCAAGAATCAAGCTGATCATTTTCTAAAAACGGTAGGCGAAAGCAAAAATACCATACTTGCGCTGGATATTGAAGAAAACAAAAGTGGCAAAAATATTGCAGTTAAGCAAGCTGAGGAATTTGTAAAGAGAGTTGAAGAAGTAACAGGAAGATTACCCCTAATTTATCGCAGTAGCTATTTTTTTAAGGATTTTGCCACGCCAACTTTGACAAAATGTCCATTATGGATAGCAAGCTGGAGAAAAGAGCTCACATTACCAAAAGGCTGGAATGATTGGATTTTATGGCAATATACTGACGGTAAAACAAATCCAGAGCCACATGGAGTAGAAGGAATCGGAAAATGTGACAGAAATAAATTTAACGGAACTTTGAAAGAATTAAGAGAATTTTGGTTAGTATGATGCTGAAAAATTTCAAACAACTATTTAGTAAGCCAAAAATCAAAAGTTCAGCCTGGGACGCTGCAGGCTCAGGAAGAAGAGTAATGTATTGGCAGGGAGAAACAGGAAGTATAAATAATTTACTCTCTCAAAGCCTTGAGCACTTGCGTAGCCGCTCTCGTGATATGGTAAGAAAAAATCCTTACGCTGCAAATATAATTGATACAATAGTAAGTAACTCTATTGGAACAGGAATAAAACCACAATCAAAAGCAAGAGATGGGGAATTTCGAAAGAAAGTACAAGAATTATGGCTGAAATGGACAGATGAAGCAGACAGTAATGGGATAAGTGATTTTTACGGATTACAAGCTCTAGTATGCAGAAGTATGATAGAGGGAGGAGAATGTTTTGTACGTTTAAGAACGAGAAAGCTGGAAGATAGATTTTCTGTACCATTACAACTGCAAGTACTTGAGTCTGAACATTTAGATAATAAAACAAATCAAACTTTAGCAAATGGTAATGTAATAAGAAACGGGATTGAGTTTAACAAACTTGGGCAAAGAGAGGCATATTACTTATTTAGAGAACATCCAGGCGAAGGCTCATTTGGAGAATCAGTGAGAGTACCAGCAAACGATGTTTTACATATCTATAAACCACTGAGACCTGGGCAGATTAGAGGAGAGCCATGGCTTTCTAGTATACTGCTAAAGCTCTATGAACTTGATCAATACGATGATGCAGAGCTGGTAAGAAAGAAAACAGCAGCGATGTTTGCAGGGTTTATCACAAGACTTGATCCTGAGGCAAATATTTTAGGAGAAGGTGAAAGTAATGAGCAAGGAGTAGCACTATCTGGACTGGAACCTGGAACAATGCAGCTTTTAGACCCAGGAGAAGATATAAAATTTTCAGAGCCGTCTGATGTTGGAGGAAGTTATGAAGCATTCATGAGACAGCAACTGAGGGCAATAGCAATAGGTACAGGAATAACATATGAGCAGCTAACAGGAGATTTAACAGGTGTTAATTACTCATCAATCAGAGCTGGATTAATAGAGTTTCGTCGTCGATGCGCTATGCTGCAACACAACATTATAGTATTTCAGTTTTGCAGGCCAGTATGGAGTAGATGGCTAGAGTTAGCAGTACTTTGTGGAGAACTGAGTATAGATGAAAAAGTAGTAAAAGCAGCGAAAGAAGAAGTAAAATGGATACCACAGGGATTTGATTGGGTGGATCCACTGAAAGACCAGCAAGCACAGCAAATGGCAGTAAGAAATGGATTTAAGAGTCGAGCAGAAGTAGTATCAGAAATGGGTTACGATGTAGAAGAAATTGACCAAGAAATAGCAGAAGATCAAAAGCGAGCTAATTCTTTTGGACTTTGTTTCGATTCTGATGTTAATCATAAAAGGGAAGGAAGGTGATGTGGATAAATAAACCAGTAATGGTAGAGAGAAGAAGCTTTGAACTACTATCATTATATAACAGCAAACAACCTATCTTTAAGAACTTAAAGCATTTTCATATAAACCCAAAAGGAATAGCAATAATACGTATTTATGGAGTTTTGACAAAAAAAACAGAAGCTTTTGATCATATTTTAGATATGACTTCGTATGAAAATATTCATGAAGAGATAGAGAGTGCTTTAGGAGATAAAAGCATAGAGACGATTCTACTTGACATAGACAGTCCAGGAGGGGAAGTAAACGGTGTCTTTGATCTAGCTGATTTTATTTATGAATCAAGAACAAAAAAGAGAATTATTGCAATAGCAAATGATGATGCATATTCTGCTGCATATGCTATAGCTTCTAGCGCTGAGAAGGTATTTGTGAGCAGAACTTCTGGTGTGGGCAGTATTGGAGTAATAGCAAGTCATATAGATCAAAGTAGGTTTGATGAAAGGCAAGGTATTAAGTACACCACAATCTTTGCTGGTAGTCGAAAGAATGATTTAAACCCGCATGAGCCAATGACGTCTGAAAGTTTAGAAAGCTTACAAAAAGAAGTAGGAAGACTATATGAAATGTTTTTGCAGCTAATAGCAAGAAACAGAGGTCTTTCAATGGAAAAGATTCGATCAACAGAAGCAGCTATATTTTGGCGGGAAAGCAGTAGAGATAGGTCTTGCAGATGGAGTTACAACATTTTTTGAATTTATCAACAATCATAAAAGTAGGAGTGTTAGTATGACAACTATTGAGGAAAGCTACGAGAACTGTCGTAGAGAAATTTTAGAGATAATAAGATTATGTAATGTATCAAAGATGCCAGAAAAGATAGGAGAATTTATAGAGCAAGGCGTAAGTGTTGAGCAAGCACGGGAAGTTTTAATGGAGTTACTTGCAGAGCGAACGAAAAAGACAGAGATACTGAGTGCAATACCGCGGAATTCGCAGGAAGATTTGATGACACAGGTAGCGAAAAGTCGGTGCATTTAAATTTTATAACCGCCATATATAGTGCTCTGCGGTAA
This sequence comes from Gerosis bhagava, assembly GCA_022318305.1. Classification (NCBI taxonomy): domain Eukaryota; kingdom Metazoa; phylum Arthropoda; class Insecta; order Lepidoptera; family Hesperiidae; genus Gerosis; species Gerosis bhagava. The sequence goes on from DWRD01000133.1 coordinate 8,118, forward strand.
ATAAGTGTCCAAAATGCGCCATAATGGCTAATTATAAGGTAATAACCGCGGTGTATAGCAGTTATAAACACGGCTGTAAAAAATAAAAAAAGGAGAGAAAAAGACATGATAAGTATAACTGAAGGAAATAATTTAGGCGATCTTCTGAAATATGAAGTGTCCAACCTATATTCAAGAGACCAAATAACAGTAGCTAAAGGTCAAAATCTTAAGCTTGGTGCAGTAGTTGCCAAAAAGACGGAAGATGGTTTTATTAGAGTACTTAATCCTGCTGGAACAGATGGCACACAAACAGCAATAGGTGCAATAGTAAGTGATGTAAATGCGACAGAAAATGCCAAAGCAGTAATTATTACTCGTGGTGCAATACTAGCAGATCATGCAGTTGTGTGGCCAGCAAATATCACTGAAGAACAGAAAGCTGAAGCAATAAAGCAACTTGAAGCACGAGGGATCATTATCCGCAAGGGAGCTTAAAAAAACTATTAAAAATACAAAAGGGGGAAAAGAAAAAATGCAAAATCCATTTACAAATACAGCATTTAGCATGACGGCGCTAACAAATGCAATAAATATATTGCCGATAAATTATGGACGTGTTGAAAATTTAAACTTGTTTCCAAATAGGTCAGTAAGATTTAGACATATCACCATAGAAGAACATAATGGAGTTTTAAGCCTGTTGCCAACACAAGTTCCAGGAGCACCAGCAACAGTAGGAAAAAGAGGAAAAAGAAAGGTAAGAACATTTACGATTCCACATATTCCGCATGATGATGTAGTACTGCCAGAAGAAGTACAAGGAATAAGGGCATTTGGGTCAGAAAGTGAACTTAAAGCACTGGCAGATGTAATAACGGATCATTTGCAATTGATGAGGAACAAACACGCAATAACATTAGAACATTTGAGAATGGGAGCACTAAAAGGAATAATTTTGGACGCTGACGGGTCAGAATTATTAAATCTGTACAACGAATTTGAAATAACACCAAAAGTAGTAAATTTTGCCCTTGGAACAGCAACAACTGACGTAAAACGTAAGTGTCTGGAAGTACTCCGGCACATAGAAGATAATCTAAGTGGTGAATATATGACTGGAATTCATGCCTTGGTAAGCCCTGAGTTTTTTGATGCATTAACTTCTCATGCTAAAGTAAAAGAAGCATATGAAAGATGGCAAGAAGGAGCAGCACTTCGAAATGATATGAGGTCGGGATTTACGTTCTGTGGCATAACATTTGAGGAATATAGAGGGCAAGCAACTGACCCTGAAGGAACCGTAAGAAGATTTATTAAGAAAGATACAGGGCACTGTTTTCCAGTAGGAACAGCAAGCACATTTACAACGTATTTTGCACCAGCAGACTTTAATGAGACAGTAAATACTCTTGGACAGCCACTTTACGCGAAACAAGAGCCAAGAAGATTTGATAGAGGAACAGATTTACATACACAGTCAAATCCTCTGCCAATGTGCCATCGTCCGGGAGTTTTGGTAAAAATTAGTTCTAGTTGATGAATATAGGAAAATTATTGGAAGATTGTTTTGAGCATTTAGGAGTGGAAGCCACATATTGTAATAAAAATAAGGAGGGCATTCGTAGAATAAAAGTGCTAATTAAACGTCCTGAGACTACGTACTCTCTAGGTGCAGATGGAGCATTAACTCAGCAAATTGCTTCTATAGAAATACGTGATCAGGACGTTACTTCCTTTAGCATAGGTGATTATATCAAGATTGAAAAAAGGTTCTACAAGATTTTTGAACCACCGTTAAAAGATTATTCGAGTGAAATATGGAAAATTGAGGCAATAGAAAGTGTTTGATATTAAAATTAGTAACAATATTAATGAAATAGTCTACAATATTGACGAAAAAGAGCAGAAAGTAAAACTGGCAGCTATAAAAGCACTAAATAGAACAGCACTATGGTTAAAATCAAAAGCAGCTAAGGAAATTAGTGAGGAAAAGAAGATAAAATTAAGTTTGATAAGAAAGAGATTAAGAATTTTTAAAGCAAAAACAAGCAGATTAGAAGTGTTAATTAGAGCAAATCTCTACGACATTAGAGCATCGACAATTGGCAAAATACAAAAAACAAGAAGAGGATCGAAAGTAGGAAAGCATGAGTTTATAGGAGGATTTGCAGCAGTT
>DWRD01000134.1:0-10141 GCA_022318305.1 Gerosis bhagava
GCGAAGGTACTTCTCCGACCAACAACGGCCGTGGCGCTCTGAAACAGAACGGCGACGGCTTCGGTACCTCTCTGACCTATGATATCTGGGACGGCATCAGCGCAGGTTTCGCGTACTCCCACTCTAAACGTACTGGCGACCAGAATTCCCAACTGGCTCTGGGCCGTGGTGACGATGCTGAAACCTACACCGGTGGTCTGAAATACGACGCTAACAACATCTACCTGGCGACTCAGTACACCCAGACCTACAACGCAACTCGCGCAGGTTCCCTGGGCTTTGCTAACAAAGCGCAGAACTTCGAAGTGGTTGCTCAGTACCAGTTCGACTTCGGTCTGCGTCCGTCCGTCGCTTACCTGCAGTCCAAAGGTAAGGATCTGGAGCGCGGTTACGGTGACCAGGATATCCTGAAATACGTTGACCTGGGCGCGACCTACTACTTCAACAAAAACATGTCCACCTACGTTGATTACAAAATCAACCTGCTGGACGAAAACAACTTCACTCGTAACGCCGGTATCTCTACCGACGACGTTGTTGCTCTGGGCCTGGTTTACCAGTTCTAAGCAAGCTGAAGTGTTGAAAAAGGCGCCTGCGGGCGCCTTTTTTTATGCCCGGTTTAACCTCGCTGGTATACTCTGGCTGCCTTTGTAACAGGAGCCCGTTTTCATGGATACCACCTTTTTCCGCGCCGCCTTTTTCGGCCTCAGCGTTCTGCTTACCGGCTGTGATTCCGCGACCTCCCCGGCCACGCCAAAATCCGCCGCCACCGTGCTCGATGGCAAAACGATGGGGACCTATTGGCGCGTTAGCGTCGTCGGGTTGGATCCGGCGAAAGCCGAAGATTTACGCCATAAAGTTCAGGCGCAGCTCGATGGTGACGATCTGCTGCTTTCGACCTGGAAAAACGACTCCGCGCTGATGCGCTTCAATCATGACGCCACGACCGAACCGTGGCCGGTGAACGAAGCGATGGCGGATATCGTCACTCTGTCGCTGCGTATTGGCGCCAAAACCGCCGGGGCGATGGATGTTACCGTCGGGCCGCTGGTCAATCTATGGGGATTTGGCCCGGATAAGCAACCGGTAAAAACGCCGACGGCGCAGCAAATCGCGGCGGCAAAAGCGCGTACCGGGCTGCAGCATTTGACGGTGATTAACCGCGCCGATCAACAGTATCTGCAAAAAGATATTGCCGATTTATTTGTCGATCTTTCCACGGTCGGCGAGGGCTATGCCGCCGATCATCTGGCGCGGCTGATGGAGCAGGAAGGAATTGCCCGCTATCTGGTATCGGTTGGCGGCGCGCTGGTCAGCCGCGGGATGAACGGTGACGATAAACCGTGGCGAGTGGCGATTCAAAAACCAACCGACCGCGAAAACGCCGTCCAGGCGATTGTCGATATCAACGGCCACGGCATCAGCACCTCCGGTAGCTATCGCAACTACTACGAGCTGGACGGCAAACGTATTTCTCACGTTATCGATCCGCAAACCGGGCACCCCATCAACCATAAGCTAGTTTCGGTGACGGTGATTGCGCCGACGGCGCTGGAAGCCGACGGTTGGGATACCGGGCTGATGGTATTAGGGCCGGAAAAAGCCCAACAGGTGGCACACGAGCAGGGGCTGGCGGTCTATATGATTATCAAAGAGGGCGACGGCTTTAAGACCTGGATGTCGCCGCAGTTCCGCACCTTCCTGGTCGGCGAGCAGAATTAAAAAGCAAGAAGCGCAGTTTTTTAGATCGGAGCAAGGCGCAAAGTAAGGATACACTTACAGCAGGAGCCCGCTATGAAACCGATGATTGCCGATATGACTAACGATGACCGCCGCTGGCAGGCGGTCTGCGAACGTGACGCCAGCGCCGACGGGCAGTTTGTCTTCGCCGTGTTGACCACCGGCGTCTGCTGCCGTCCCTCGTGCCGTTCACGGCGCGCGCTACGGGAGAATGTCCGCTTTTATTCTGATGTCGAAGCGGCAAAGGCCGCCGGATATCGCCCCTGTAAACGGTGTCGGCCGGATAATCTCGACCCCGACCAACAGCGGGTCGAGAAGGTGGCCGCCGCCTGTCGCCTGCTGGAACAAGAGGCGCCAATCACCCTTGAGGCGCTGGCGCAGCAGCTGGCGGTCAGCCCGTTTCACTTCCATCGTATTTTTAAATCCGTCACCGGGCTTACGCCCAAGGCGTGGCAGCAGGCGTGGCGCGCGCGGCGCCTACGCGAAGCATTAAGCCAGGGCGAGAATGTCACCCGCGCGGCATTAGCTGCAGGCTTCCCCGATTCCGCCAGCTATTATCGCCAGGCAAACGAGACGCTGGGCATGACCGCCCGCCAGTTTAAACGCGGCGGCGAAGATGTGGTGATTCGCTGGGTTTGCAGCGATAGCGCCTCTGGCCGGTGCCTGGTGGCGTTCAGCGAACGTGGCGTATGCGCCGTGTTGCTGGGCGATGACGATAAGGCGTTATATGCGCAGCTGGCGAGCTTGTTTCCCGGCGCCCAATTACAGCCGGGTGATGACACGTTTACCGAACGCGTGGCGCAGGTGGTTGCCCATCTGGATAATCCGCAGCAGGCGGTGAATTTGCCGCTGGATATTCGCGGTACCGCTTTCCAGCAACGGGTGTGGCAAGCCTTGCGCCAGATCCCGCCAGGCGAAACCCGCAGCTACCGCGAGGTGGCGCACAGCATTGGTCAACCGCGTGCGGTCAGAGCGGTTGCCGGGGCCTGTGCGGCTAATAAACTGGCGATAGTCATTCCTTGCCATCGGGTAGTACGTGAGGGCGGGGCGCTTTCCGGCTATCGTTGGGGCAGCGAACGCAAAGCGCTGCTGCTGGCGCGCGAAGCAAAAATACGGGAGAAATAATGCTCGATCTGTTTGCCGATACGCCGCCCTGGCAGGAGCCGCTGGCCCCCGGGGCGATGATGTTACGCCGTTTTGCCGTTCAGCGCGCGCCGGCGCTGCTGCAGGCCATCGCCGGAGTGGCCAGCGCTTCTCCGTTCCGCCAGATGGTGACCCCCGGTGGTTATACCATGTCGGTGGCTATGACCAACTGTGGCCAACTCGGCTGGACGACCGATATGCACGGCTATCTCTATGCGCCGGGCGATCCGTTGACCGGCGAACATTGGCCGCCGATGCCGCCGCTCTTTCAGCAACTGGCGGCGGAGGCAGCGCAGGAGGCGGGCTATGCGCATTTCTCCCCGGACGCCTGTCTGATTAACCGCTACCAGCCGGGCGCGAAGCTGTCGCTGCATCAGGATAAAGACGAGCGGGATTTGCGTGCGCCTATCGTTTCGGTGTCGCTGGGACTGCCGGCAGTGTTTCAGTTTGGCGGGCTGAAACGTAACGATCCGCTGCGTCGGCTGCTGCTGGAGCATGGCGATGTGGTGGTTTGGGGCGGCGAATCACGGCTCTTTTACCACGGCATCCAGCCGCTTAAACCGGGGGAGCACCCGCTGACCGGCGCCTGTCGTTATAACCTCACGTTTCGCCTCGCGGGAGGCCGGCAAAAACAAAAATAAGAATTATTCTTGCTGTCGTCGGCAAGCCGTTTAAACTGCTGGCTGTTTGCTTGTCCGGATCGTAGCTTATGGAATTACTTGTTCTTGTTTGGCGCCAGTACCGCTGGCCGTTCATTGCCGTCATGGCGCTGAGTTTGCTCAGCGCGGCGCTGGGTATCGGGCTTATCGCCTTTATTAACCTGCGCCTGATTTCCCTTGTGGATACCTCGCTCACCGTGCTGCCGGAGTTTCTCGGCCTGCTGCTGCTGTTGATGGCGGTCACGCTCGGCTCGCAGCTGGCGTTAACCACCCTTGGCCACCATTTCGTCTATCGCCTGCGCGGCGAATTTATAAAACGCATTCTCGACACCCAAATCGAAAAGATCGAAAAAATCGGCAGCGCTTCGCTGCTGGCGGGCTTAACCAGCGACGTGCGTAACATTACCATCGCCTTTGTGCGCCTGCCGGAGCTGGTGCAGGGGATTATCCTGACCTTCGGGTCCGCCGCCTACCTGGCTTTTCTGTCAGGTAAAATGATGCTGGTGACCGCGGTCTGGATGGCGGTCACCATCTGGGGCGGCTTTGTGTTGGTGGCGCGCGTCTATAAGCATATGGCGACGCTGCGCGAGACCGAAGATAAGCTGTATCATGATTATCAGACGGTGCTGGAAGGGCGCAAAGAGCTGACGCTGAACCGCGAACGCGCCGAATATGTTTTTAATCAGCTGTATCTGCCGGATGCCCGCGATTATCGCCACCACATCATTCGCGCCGATACGTTCCACCTGAGCGCGGTGAACTGGTCGAATATCATGATGCTTGGCGCCATCGGTCTGGTGTTCTGGATGGCTAATGGCCTCGGGTGGGCCAATACCGCGGTGGCGGCGACCTATTCCCTGACGCTGCTATTCCTGCGTACGCCGCTGCTGTCGGCAGTGGGGGCGCTGCCGACCTTGCTCAGCGCCCAGGTGGCATTCAATAAACTGCATCAGTTCGCGCTGGCGCCTTACCGCCCCGGTTTCCCCGAGCCGCAGGCGCATCCGCACTGGCAGACTCTGGAGCTGCGCGACGTCTCGTTCCGCTACCCGGATAACAGTTTTGCCGTCGGGCCGATTAATCTGACTCTCAAACGCGGCGAACTGGTGTTTCTGATTGGCGGCAATGGCAGCGGCAAGTCGACGCTGGCGATGCTGCTGACCGGGCTGTATCAACCGCTCTCCGGGCAGATTCTGCTCGATGGTCAACCTCTGGCGACGGAAAAACCAGAAGATTACCGCAAGCTATTCTCGGCGGTATTTACCGATGTCTGGCTATTTGATCGTCTGTTAGGGCCAAAAGGCGAACGCGCCGATCCGGCGCTGGTCGCGAAGTGGCTGGCGTATCTGAAGATGGACCACAAGCTGCAGCTGGAAGAGGGGAAAATCCTCGATCTGAAGCTGTCTAAAGGGCAGAAAAAGCGTGTGGCGCTGCTGCTGGCGCTGGCCGAAGAGCGCGATATCATTTTGCTCGATGAGTGGGCCGCGGATCAGGATCCGCATTTCCGCCGCGAGTTTTATCAGGTGCTATTGCCGCTGATGCAGCAAATGGGGAAAACCGTGTTTGCCATCAGCCACGATGATCACTATTTCCAGCATGCCGATCGCCTGCTGGAGATGCGCAGCGGCAAGCTGAGCGAGCTCACCGGCGTTGAGCGCGAACTGGCGACCCGCGACGCGGTAGCACGTACTGCTTAACGTTTTTGCTGGTTACCCGATCGGGCGTTTTCGTCCGTTCGGGACATATTGCTGGTTTTTACAGCAGATAAATTGCTGGCGGTTATTATTTCCCCCTCCTCGCGCTATGCTTATGGCTGCGGCCATGCAGGTCGACTTCTATTCTCACAAGGATTGCCTGAGCGATGTCCGTTTTGCATAAAAAAAGCGCCCGATTACGCGATGAAGAACGCGCCCGCCTGATTTGGCTATTGAGCACTGATAAAGCCGTCACCTCCGCGCTGCTGGGGAAACTCACCCTCGCGGAGCGCTATGATGAAGGGACGCTGGCCGATGACCTGGCGGAAGTGGAAGTGCTGGTGTCGCATCTGCCGCCGCCGGATCTCGCCGATGCCCTGGAAGCGCTGCCTTATGACGCGCGTACCGCGCTGTGGGGGCTGGTTGCCGATGACAAGCGCGGCGAAGTGCTGCTGGAGGCGTCAGAGAGCGTATGGGGCGATCTCATCGACAAGATGAGCGACCACGACCTGATATTTGCCCTGCAATCGCTGGATATTGATGAACAGGTTTACCTGTTGCAGCACCTGCCGCGCGACTTAACCGGCCGCCTGCTGGCGACGCTGCCGCCGGATAAACGCGCGCGCATTCGCCAGATGATGCGCTACGCCGATAACACCGTCGGCGCGATCATGGAGTTTGAGGTGATTACCGTTCGCCCGGAAGCCACTCTGGCGGCGGTACAGCGCTATCTGCGCCGGTTGGGCAAAATGCCGGAAAACACCGATAAACTGTTCGTCACCACGCGCAATAAACTGCTGCTCGGCGAGCTGGAGCTACAGACTATTCTGCTCAACGATGCGCAAAAGCGCGTTGGCGAGGTGATGGAAGGCGATCCGGTGACTTTCCAGCCGCAGGAAGAGGCGGAAAAAGTGGCGCGTACCTTCGAGCGTGATGACTTACTGAGTGCTGCGGTAATTGATGCCGACGGCAAGCTGATGGGGCGTTTGACCATCGATGAAATCGTCGATGTGGTGTACGAAGAGACCGATAACGATCTGCGCCGGATGGGCGGTCTGAGCGAAGATGATGATGTTTTTGCGCCGGTAAGCAAAGCGGTGAAAACCCGCTGGGCGTGGCTGGCGGTGAACCTCTGTACGGCGTTTATCGCTTCACGGGTGATCGATGGCTTTGAACATACCATTTCTCAACTGGTGGCCCTGGCCTCGCTGATGCCGATCGTCGCCGGGATAGGCGGAAATACCGGCAATCAGACGATCACCATGATCGTCCGCGCGATGGCGCTGCAAAAGATCCAGCCGGGAAGTTTTACCTTCCTGATCCTGCGCGAGATGGGGGTGGCGCTGATTAATGGCCTCGTATGGGGCGGGATTATGGGGGCTATCACCTGGTGGTTATACGATGACCCGCAGCTTGGCGGGGTGATGACGTTGGCGATGATGCTCAATTTGCTGATGGCGGCGATGATGGGGGTTATCATCCCGATGGTGATGGTCAAGCTGGGGCGCGATCCGGCGGTCGGCTCCAGCGTGATGATCACCGCGATTACCGACACCGGCGGGTTCTTTATTTTCCTTGGTCTGGCGACGCTGTTTCTGATGTAAGCTGCGCTTTTACGCGCAGGCGGCGAGGGATGAGCGCCATTGCGATAAGCCCCGCCAGTACGCCGATCGCCAGATTACTGGTCGTGACCGTCACGACGACGGTTGCCGCCATGACCAGCGTTTCCGGCCACGGATTGCGCGCCAGCGCGGTTGGGCGAATACTCTGCCAGCTGAAGGTTTTCACCGCCACAATCACCATGACCCCGGCCAGCACCGCCATTGGAATTTTGGCCATCACCTGGCTAAGCGCCGTCACCAGAAGCAGCAGTACCAGACCGGCCACTATCGTCGATAGGCGGCTACGCGCCTTGCCCATTTCCACGTTAACGATAGTCTGGCCGATCATCGCGCACCCGGCGATGCCGCCATAGCAGCCCGCGAGGATATTGGCGACCCCCAGTCCTGCGCTCTCACGCGACTTATTTGACGGCGTATGGGTGAGATCGTCAACCAGCTTTGCCGTCAACAGCGATTCCATCAGGCCGACAAAGGCGATACTCAGGGCGCAGGGCCAGATAATTTTCAAGGTGCTTAAATCCAGCGGCACCGCCAGCGCGTTGAAGCCCGGCAGACCGCCGCCCATGGCGCCTTCATCACCCACGGTCGGCAGCAACTGTCCGCTGGTGACGGTATAAACGGTGAGAAGGACGATAGCAATAAGCGGCGCCGGCACGGCTTTGATAAAACGCGGCGCCCACAGCACGATGAGCAGCGTCAGAACGAACAGGCCGACGATGAGCGGCTGCCTGCTCCAGAAATGGGGAACCTGGGCGAAAAAAATAAGAATGCCGAGCGCATTAACAAAACCGGTCATCACCGCTGGCGGGATAAAGCGCATTAACCGCGCCATACCGCATACCCCAAACAAAATTTGAATAATACCAGCCAGAATGACAGCAGGCAGAATATACCCTACGCCATGCTGATGTACCATCGGGCCAATTACCAGGGCGACAGAACCTGCCGCCGCCGTCACCATCGCCGGACGCCCGCCGAGAACCGACATCGCCAGACAGAGCACCACTGAAGCAATCAGGCTGACCTGCGGGTCCACGCCGGCAATGACCGAAAATGAAATGACTTCAGGGATTAACGCCAGGGCAGTTAGCACGCCAGCGAGGGTCTCGCGTGTTATCAACGCCGGTGAGAGAGTGCGGGAAGTTGAGGGCATAAAAGTTCGCGGATGATAAAAAATTTGAAGGGAGAGAAGCCGCCGTTGGCGTGCGCTCCATCACAGAACGGGAGATGATAGCGCGGAAAGGGCCATCATACCAGTACAAAAAGTGATTTTGTGTACACATTTATTAAACATTTTTATAACAGATCTCAAAACTCAACTTAAAATTTAAACAATATTTAAATTTTTGAGTACAGGTGGTACCTTTGATCCCGAGAATCGTTTCACCTGCGCTAAATAAAAAAAGCGAGTAAAAGTAAGGCTCAAATCCGATGAAGAAAAAGATGGCCGTACCCAGCTCACAGGCGGTTGGTTCCAATACAAATCGGACCAACACCCGCCATGAGCAAGAGACGGATGTATTGTTGATTGGCGGCGGTATCATGAGCGCCACGTTGGGAACCTGGCTGCAGGAACTGGAGCCGGATTGGTCTATTACCATGGTCGAGCAGATGACCAGCGTTGCTGAGGAAAGCTCGAACGGCTGGAACAATGCGGGTACCGGCCATGCGGCGTTGATGGAGCTCAACTACACGCCGCAAACCGCCAATGGGATCAATATCGACAAAGCGGTCGATATCAATGAGTCCTTCCATATTTCTCGTCAGTTTTGGGCCCACCAGGTGACCCGCGGCATCCTGACTAAGCCGAAATCCTTTATTAACAGCGTGCCGCACATGAGCTTTGTGTGGGGCGAAGACAACGTTAACTTCCTGCGCGCGCGCTACGCGGCGCTGCAGCAGAGCGAACTGTTCCGCGGTATTCGTTATTCTGAAGATCATCAGCAGATCAAAGAGTGGGCGCCGCTGGTGATGGAAGGGCGCGATCCGCAGCAAAAAGTCGCGGCAACGCGTACCGAAATGGGTACCGACGTTAACTACGGCGAGATCACTCGCCAGCTGATCGCCGGGCTACAGACGCATGATAACTTCTCTCTCCAGCTGGGTACCGTCGTTCGCCGCTTTAAGCGCAATGCGGACAACAGCTGGACGGTGACGCTGGCGGATGCCAACAATCGTCACCAGAAGCGGACGATCAAAACCAAATTCATCTTTATTGGCGCGGGCGGCGCTGCCCTGACGCTGCTGCAGGAAACCGGCATTCCGCAGGCGAAAGAGTATGCGGGCTTCCCGGTTGGCGGACAGTTCCTGGTGTGTGAGAACCCGGAAGTGGTTAATCATCACCTGGCGAAAGTCTATGGCCAGGCGGAAGTTGGCGCGCCGCCGATGTCGGTGCCGCATATCGACACCCGTATTATCGACGGCAAACGCGTGGTGCTGTTCGGGCCGTTCGCGACCTTCTCGACCCGCTTCCTGAAAAACGGCTCCCTTTGGGATCTGCTGGCGTCGACCAATACCTCGAATATTCTGCCGATGCTTAACGTCGGGATGGATAACTTTGACCTGGTGAAATATCTGATTAGCCAGGTATTGCAGAAAGATAAAGATCGTCATGCCGCGCTGTGCGAGTACTACCCGGAGGCGCGCAAAGAAGACTGGCGCCTGTGGCAGGCCGGCCAGCGTGTACAGATTATCAAGCGTGATAAGAAGATGGGCGGCGTGTTGCGCCTTGGCACCGAAGTGGTGTGCGATGATGAAGGCACCGTAGCTGCTCTGCTGGGCGCTTCTCCTGGCGCGTCGACGGCGGCGCCGATCATGGTGCAGCTGTTGGAGAAAGTCTTCAAAGACAAAGTACAGACGCCGGCCTGGCAGGCGAAGATGAAAGAGATCGTGCCGAGCTACGGCATGCGTCTGGATGGTAATCCGGCCGCTATTGAGCAGGCGCTGGCGTGGACCAGTGAAGTGCTGGGGCTACACTACGAGCCGACGACCGCGGCAGACGACGTGCCGCAGGCTGAACTCAAGCCGCTGACCGGCGGCAAACCGATGGCGGATATCGCGCTATAACAAAAACGGCAGCCCGAGGGCTGCCGTTTTGTATTACCGCTGGCGATTAACGCTCCACGGCATTACCGATAGTTTCTTCGGCTTTCCAGATGCGGTATTTCACTTCAACGTTGGCCGGAGTATAAACCACGATCGGCAGCTTGCTGTTGTAGCGCAGCATGGCTGCATCGCCGAGACCCGCGGTAACAAATTTCTTCTCTTTCTTACCGTCCGGGCAGGC
>DWRD01000135.1:0-10238 GCA_022318305.1 Gerosis bhagava
GGCGTCAAGACCCGAAATCCCCGGGAGCTTACATCAGTAAGTGACCGGGGTTGAGGGCCGCAGACAACGCATCTGCGGCGTGAAAGGCTTCTCCACATTTAACCCAGCATTTCGCGTTGCAGCAAGGCGTCAAGACCCGAAATCCCCGGGAGCTTACATCAGTAAGTGACCGGGGTTGAGGGCCGCAGACAACGCATCTGCGACGTGAAAGGCGCAGGTTAAATTTATTTGGCGTCGGTCGCTGTACCGTTCGCATGCCAGGTAAACACGCCGAACTCGAACCCTTTCAGGTCGCCTTTCTCATCCCACGACAGCGGCCCCATGACGGTATCCACCTTCGCCCCTTTCAGGTATTTCGCGATTTCCGCCGGATCCTCGGACTGATTTAACCCCGCCTGCAGCGACTGCAGCGCCGCATAGGTGGTCCACACGAAGGCGCCGCTCGGATCCTGTTTCTTCGCTTTGATGGCATCCACAATCGGTTTGTTCGCCGGAACCTGATCGTAGTTCTTCGGTTTGGTGACCAGCAGGCCTTCTGCCGACTCGCCGGCGATGTTAGACAGGGAAACGTTAGCCACGCCTTCCGGGCCCATAAACTGGGTTTTCAGGCCGGCAGCCCGCGCCTGGCGCAGGATCTGCCCCATTTCCGGGTGATAACCGCCGTAGTAGACGAAGTCGATATTTTCTTTCTTCAGACGCGCCACCAGGGTAGAGAAATCTTTCTCACCGGCGGTGATTCCGTCAAAGAACACCACGTTGGCGCCGCCTTTCTTCAGGTTTTCCTGAACCGAGCGCGCCAGCCCTTCGCCATATTGCTGTTTGTCATGAACGACGGCAATGCGCTGCGGCTTCACCGTGCCGAGAATATATTTCGCCGCCGTCGGCCCCTGATCGGAGTCGAGACCGGTGGTGCGCAGAATCAGCTTATAGCCGCGCGCCGTCAGTTCCGGCGCGGTTGCCGCTGGGGTAATCATCAGGATGCCTTCATCTTCATAGATGTCAGACGCCGGCTGAGTGGATGAGGAACACAGGTGACCGATAACGTATTTAATGCCGTCATTCACCACTTTGTTCGCAACAGCCACCGCTTGTTTCGGGTCGCAGGCATCGTCATATTTTACGATCTGCAATTTATTGCCTTTGATACCGCCCTTGGCGTTGATATCAGCTACCGCCTGCTCCGCGCCGGTAAATTCCTGGTCGCCATACTGGGCAACCGGGCCGGACATCGCTCCCACGACGGCAATTTTAATGTCTTCCGCCAGCGCGGAACCGCTCATAATTAAAGCAATACATCCTGCCAGTAACGCTTTACCCTTCATATTCATCCTGAGGCTCCCCATTATTATGGTTTTTGCATTTGTTGTGATGTTGTTTGTTAGCGCATTATTCTGATTTTTAGTCCATACCAAGAATAGTATGGCTGTATTTGGGTCTGCCGCCTGCGCTTTTGCAGCACACTATGCCAAAACATACCCCATTTTTCAGAATTTGAAACAACAATTTGCAGGAGATGTAAAAGTTATGTGACTGAAGTAAAACGTCGCGGCAATTCGCGCCGGGAGAGAAAACGGGTATGACGGGGATATAAACAAAAAGCCCCCGCTGAAACAGCAGAGGCTCAATTCACTACGGCGCTGAAAGACGAAGATTAGGCTTCGATAGCGGCGCGCAGTTTTTTCATCGCGTTCTTTTCCAGCTGACGAACACGTTCAGCCGAGACGCCATAACGATCCGCCAGCTCCTGCAGCGTGGACTTGTTGTCCTCGTCCAGCCAGCGTGCGCGGATGATGTCCTGGCTACGCTCGTCCAGGCCCTGCATCGCGTCAGTCAGTTTATTAGCAGCCTGCTCTTCCCAGTTATCGTCTTCGATGCCGTCGGCAAAGTTAGACGTTTTGTCCTGCAGATAGAGCACCGGTGCCATCGGCTGGCTGTCGGATTCGTCATCGGACGACATATCAAAGGTCATGTCCTGCGCTGCCATACGTGATTCCATCTCACGCACGTCTTTGCTCGACACACCCAGCTCGCGGGCAACCATCTCTACTTCGTCCTGGTTAAACCAGCCCAGACGCTGCTTGGTTTTACGCAGGTTGAAGAACAGCTTACGCTGCGCTTTGGTGGTTGCGACTTTAACGATACGCCAGTTACGCAGCACGTATTCGTGGATTTCCGCTTTAATCCAGTGCACGGCGAAGGAAACCAGTCGCACACCCACTTCCGGGTTGAAACGACGTACGGCTTTCATCAAACCGATGTTGCCTTCCTGAATCAGGTCCGCCTGCGGCAGGCCATAGCCCGAGTAGTTACGAGCAATATGAACAACAAAGCGCAGGTGAGACAGAATCAGCTTTTTCGCTGCTTCCAGATCGCCCTGGTAATGCAGCTTTTCAGCAAGCTCCCGCTCTTCATCAGCCGATAACATCGGCCAAGTGTTAGCGGCCCGGATGTACGATTCCAGGTTACCAACGGGGGCTAAAGCTAAAGTTTGCATTTCTTTGGTCATTCAAATCCTCTCAATCGATAGTGTCTGACATGATCTTGTCCCCATCAGGCAACAAACATGCCAGCATTTATGAGCAACGAGAATATCACCCACAGTAGTATCAGACAGTGATTTTATCCACAAGTTCCATGCAACGTTGTGAGTAAATTACGCACAAAATGTGACATGGAGATGAAAGATTAGGGAAGAGGCGAACAGGGACTCTTTCCCTGCAGAGAGATATTCAGTGCAGGGAAAGATTATACCAGAAAATTTTTAGTCGGGGGTAAAGTGACGTAAATGTTGCACCGTCGCCAGCCAGGCTGCGACCCAGCCAATCATCGAGCAGACGATTAGCATCAGCAGACACTCATCGAAGCCTAAACCGCTGAGTTCGAATTTGGTGCCGAACACTTTCGCCACTTCGGTCACCGCCGAGGAGAGGCGCATCACCAGAATCTCCGACAGGATCAGCGACAAAAACGCCCCGGCGAAACCCAGCAGCGCGCCGCCGTAGAGGAACGGACGCAGGATGAAACCGTCGGTAGCGCCGATCAGCTTCTGGACGTTAATGGTATCGCGACGGGCGAAGATGCTCAGGCGCACGCTGTTGCCAATCACCAGGAACACCGCGGCAATCATCAGCACGCCGATCATCGCCGACACCCGGCCAACCAGACCGGTCAGCGACGCCAGGCGCGCAAACCAGCTATCGTCCATACGCACTTCGTCGACTCCCTGAATACGGGAGACGCGATCGCGCAGGGTGTTAAGTGAATCGGTATTCTGGAAATCGAGCTTCGGCACCACAATCGCTACCGCCGGCAGCGGGTTCTCTTCCAGCATATCCAGCGCGCCGCCGAACCCGGACCAGTTGCGGAACTCGCCCAGCGCCTCATCGCGCGACAGATAATTTACCTTCTCAACGCCCTGCTCCGCCTGCAGCTGGCCAACCACCCGCGCCGCCGCATCGTCATCCAGCGTTTTTTCCAGGTAGACGGTGATCTGCGGCGACGGATAATACTGCGACGCCGCGCTATTGACGTTTTTGTAGACCATATAGCAGACGCTCGGCAGCGTCAGCGAAATGGCGATCACCATGATGGTGAGGAAGGTCGCCAGCGGCGTACTTTTTAAATCCTGTAATGCGCCGTGCCAGGCGTAGCGCACCTGCTCATTAAAGACGTTACTCTTCCGCGATGCCGGGTTCGGCGCCGCTTTTGGCCGTTTTGGCGCATTGCGTCCGCCGTTGCCGCCGCCCGTGGCGTTACGGAGACGATCGAACTTGCTGCCGAACTGGCGAATCTGGTTCACTGCGTCGCGCTTATTCACCCCGATGGCCTCCATGCATATGACCGTCGCTCAGCGTCAGGACGCGGTACGGACGGCTGGAAATAAGCCCCAGGTCGTGCGTCGCCATCAGTACCGTTACACCTACGCGGTTAAACTCTTCAAACAGACGTAAAATCCCTTCCGAGAGCGCCTCATCGAGGTTACCGGTCGGTTCATCCGCCAGCAGCACCGCCGGCTTGTTGACCACCGCGCGGGCAATGCCCACGCGCTGTTGCTCACCGCCGGAGAGTTGGATGGGGAAATTTTTCGCTTTGTCCAGCAGCCCGACTTTATCCAGCGCTGCGGATACGCGACGGCGAATATCATCGCCGCTGGCGCCGGCGATAATCAGCGGGATCGCCACATTATCGAACACGGTGCGATCCATCAGCAGGTGGTGGTCCTGGAAAATCATGCCGATTTGGCGGCGCAGGAACGGCACCTCGCGGCTCTTCAGGCGGCTGATATCATGGCCGCTGAACAGAATTTTCCCGGCGCTCGGCCGTTCGATACCACAGATAAGCTTCAGCAAGGTACTTTTCCCCGCGCCGGAATGGCCGGTCAGGAACGCCATCTCGCCCTGCTGCAGGTGGAACGTCACTCCCTGCAGCGCTTGTCTCCCACCGAGATAGGCTTTGCTGACTTGTTCAAAGCGAATCATTCTTAATCCTCTCGGGCAAAAAGTGCCTCAATAAAGTCGCCCGCATTAAACGGACGCAGATCTTCAATACGTTCGCCGACGCCAATATAGCGAATCGGAATACTGAACTGGTCAGCCACTGAGAAGATAACCCCGCCCTTCGCGGTTCCGTCAAGCTTAGTCAACGTAATGCCGGTCAGCCCCACCGCTTCGTGGAACAGTTTGGCCTGGCTTATCGCGTTCTGCCCGGTGCTGGCGTCGATGGTCAGCATGACTTCATGCGGCGCGTCGACATCCAGTTTCTTCATTACGCGGACAATCTTCTTCAGTTCTTCCATCAGGTGCGATTTATTCTGCAGACGACCCGCGGTATCGGCAATCAGCACATCAATATTGCGCGCTTTCGCCGCCTGAATGGCGTCAAAAATAACCGAGGCTGAATCAGCGCCGGTATGCTGAGCAATCACCGGGATCTCGTTACGCTGGCCCCAGACCTGCAGCTGTTCCACCGCCGCCGCGCGGAAGGTATCCCCCGCCGCCAGCATCACAGATTTACCCTGCTGCTCGAACTGACGCGCCAGCTTACCGATGGTGGTGGTTTTACCCACGCCGTTAACGCCGACCATCAGAATAACAAATGGCGTTTTCCCTTCAACATTCAGCGGTTCCTCAACTTTCGTCAGGATCTCGCTCATCTCTTCTTTCAGCAGGCCGTATAACGCCTCGGCGTCGCGCAGCTGCTTACGGCTGGCCCCCTCGGTAAGATTGGTAATAATCTTACGCGTGGTTTCCACCCCAACGTCGGCAATCAGCAGCTGTTCTTCCAGCTCTTCAAACAGATCGTCGTCGATTTTTTTACCGCGGAACAGGCTGATAAACCCGGAACCCAGATTCTGTTTGGTTTTCACCAGGCTGCGTTTTAAGCGGGCGAAGAAACCTTCTTTAGTCGGTTTTTCCTGCTCCTGCTGCGGCGCTTCCTGAGTTTCCGCGTCTTCTTCCGCCAGCTCTTCCGGCGCCTCTTCGACGTCTTGCGCCGCCAGCGCCTGCGCTTCAAGCTCTTCATCGCTTAATTCGGCTTCAGACTCTTCCGGGAGGACCTCATCTTCGATGACTTCAGGCTCCGCGACGATAACCTCTTCCGGCGTCTGTTCAGCGACCGCTTCGGCGATAACCGGCTCGGCAATCACCTCTTCAACCAGCGGTTCAGCGACTTTTTCTTCTACCGCAGGAACAACCGGCTCTTCTTCAACTGCGGTCTCTGGGACAGAAATTTCTTCCGCCACCGGCGATTCAGCCACGTTTTCTTGCGAAACGGCTTCGGTCGCCACCGGATGCGGCAGTTCGCTCTCAACAACTTGTTCGGTAACTTCTACGACCTCGGCAGCAAAGGCCTCCGGGTCTTCTTTTACCGTTTCCGCCGCGGGTACGGTTTCCGCAGGCGTTTCCGCCGCCGGAGTCTGTTCCGCAACCTCTTGTTGTTCTTCTACTTTTTGTTCTGTTTCGCTTTCCTGAGCCTGTTCTTTTTGCCCAAAGCCCAGCCAGGAAAAGAAGCCACGTTTTTTCTCTTTTGCCATTTGCGACCACACTCCTCGCTGTTTATTCATGGCGCAGCTTCGATACAACCGATTCAGAAGCTGAAAAAATGATGAAATTAGTTGGATAGTCTATCACTTAACTTAACTCGCATCACCGCCCCCGGATTAAGGTTTCGTCAATGGTCTTCGATCGTTAGAATAGCAGGCTGGAAGTTGAGACTTGAGCAAAGAGATGAAGAAACCAAATCACGCAGGCAGCGGCCAGATCCGCATTATCGGCGGACAGTGGCGGGGCCGTAAATTACCGGTGCCGGAGAGCCCGGGTCTGCGCCCGACCACCGACCGGGTTCGGGAAACGCTTTTTAACTGGCTGGCGCCGTCGATGGTCGACGCCCACTGCCTTGACTGCTTCGCCGGCAGCGGCGCGCTGGGGCTGGAAGCGCTATCACGCTATGCCGCCAGCACCACGCTACTGGAAATGGAGCGCGGCGTCGCGCAGCAGCTACAAAAAAATCTCGCGACGCTGAAAGCCAGCAACGGCAAGGTGGTCAACATCAACACGCTGGCGTTTCTCAGCCAGCCGGGCACGCCGCACCACATTGTCTTCGTCGATCCCCCCTTCCGCAAAGGGCTGCTGGAAGAAACGCTCAGCCTGCTGGAAAAAAACCACTGGCTCGCTGATGAAGCGCTGATTTATGTCGAGAGCGAAGTAGAAAACGGACTACCGCCGGTTCCGGCAAACTGGCAGCTGTATCGCGAAAAAGTCGCCGGACAGGTCGCCTACCGCCTGTATCAACGCGAGGCACAAGGAGAAAACCATGCTGATTAATTTAGGCCGCCTGCTGATGCTATGCGTTTGGGCGTTTTTGCTGTTGAACTTGTTTCAACCTTTCCCAAAACCGCTGAATATCTTCGTTAACGTGGCGCTGATTTTTATGATTCTGATGCATGGCCTGCAGCTGACGCTGTTGAAAGCGACGCAAACGAAAGATGCGCCGCCGCTGAGCCGTTTTGAGCAGATTCGTATTTTCATCTTCGGCGTATTTGAACTGGTGGCCTGGCAGAAAAAGCTGAAGGCCACGCTGAAGAAGAAGTAACGGTTAATCGAGGGCTCAGTTATCGGCAACAAAGTCGACGAATTTAGAGCCCTTATAGCTCAGCATTCCCCGGTCGCCAACGCTCAGCGCGTGGTATTGCGGCGCATCAAGGCGGAACACCACTTCCAGTCCGCCATTTTCCGGGCGGAAGCTCGCTTCATAACGCATCTCGCTTCCGGCTGGCGTCACCGTCTGCTGGCGCGAGCGACGATCGTTAATCACCTTTTCCCGCTTATTGCTGACCACCACCCGCTTCTGCAGCAGCGGCGCGGCGTCGTTATCCATTTTCTCCCGGCGCTGCTGCACGTAGCGAAACGAGGCCGCCACCACAATCACCGCGACCATCAGCACAAAAAATAGCGGAACTTTACTCATTTGCGTACCCATAAGAATTATCAGGAATAAGGATAACGCGCATTGAATAACGTTGTCATCTTCTGGCCCAAACCACTACACTGAGATCCGGTACCGTAAGCGTAATCGCTTATTTAATGATAACAGATACAGGGACTTACTATGCTTTGGTCGTTTATTGCTGTCTGTTTCTCCGCATGGCTGTACGTCGATGCGTCCTATCGTGGGCCAGCCTGGCAGCGCTGGGTCTTTAAACCGGTCACCCTGCTTCTGTTGCTGCTGTTAGCCTGGCAGGCGCCGATGTTCAACGCCATTAGCTACCTGGTGCTGGCGGGCCTGTGCGCTTCGCTGCTCGGCGATGCGTTAACCCTGCTGCCGCGCCAGCGGGTGATGTACGCGGTCGGCGCATTCTTCCTCTCTCATCTGCTGTATACGATCTGGTTCGCCAGCCAGATGACGCTATCGTTCTTCTGGCCGCTGCCGCTGGTCTTGTTGGTGCTCGGCGCGCTGCTGCTGGCGATTATCTGGACGCGTCTGGAAGAGATGCGCATGCCGGTATTAACCTTTATCGGTATGACGCTGGTGATGGTGTGGCTGGCGGGCGAACTGTGGTTCGTGCGGCCGACCGATACCGCGCTCTCCGGATTCCTTGGCGCCGCTTCGCTGCTGTTGGGTAACGCCGTCTGGCTGATTAGCCACTATCGCCGTCGCTTCCGCGCCGATAACGCCATTTCCGCGGCCTTCTACTTTGCCGGGCACTTCCTGATCGTTCGCGCGCTATATCTGTAATTTACTGCTTGACTCTGGAGTCGACTCCAGAGTGTATCCTGCGGGTAATGAGAAAATTATCATTACCCGGAGGGTGCCATGTCGACACCAGAATCTCAGGACAAAAAAGTCCCCCAGTTCTCGTCATTCAAATTTACCCCGGCGACAGAGCCCGCTGAAAGCTGCTGTACCGATCGCGCCTGCGCCGGGGAAACCGCCGCCGCTGAACAGCCGCTCAACGGCGCCCGTTATAGCTGGCAGGTAGACGGCATGGACTGCGCGGCCTGCGCCCGTAAGGTGGAAACCGCCGTGCGCCAAATCGACGGCGTCAGCCAGGTGCAGGTGCTGTTCGCCACCGAGAAGCTGCTGGTCAATGCCGAAAGCGATATCCGTTCGCAGGTCGAAAACGCGGTACGCGCCGCGGGTTATACCCTGCGCGATGCTGACGCGCCGCAGGAAGAGAAACCGCAACGTTCATGGCTGCAGGAAAACCTGGCGTTATTGAGTCTGGTAGTGATGATGGCGCTCAGCTGGGGGCTCGAGCAGTTTAACCACCCGTTCGGCAAGCTGGCGTTTGTCGCCACTACCCTCGTCGGCCTGTGGCCGGTTGCCCGCCAGGCGCTGCGGTTGATTAAAAGCGGCAGCTGGTTTGCCATTGAAACGCTGATGAGCGTTGCCGCTATCGGCGCGTTGTTTATCGGCGCCACCGCCGAAGCGGCAATGGTTCTGCTGCTGTTTCTGATCGGCGAACGGCTTGAAGGCTGGGCCGCCAGCCGCGCGCGCCAGGGCGTGAGCGCCCTGATGGCGCTCAAACCTGATACCGCCGTTCGCCTGCGCAACGGCGAGCGTGAGACCGTCGCCCAACGTGACCTTCGCCCCGGCGATGTGATTGAGGTCGCCGCCGGCGGGCGTCTGCCGGCCGATGGCGAGCTGCTATCGCCGTTTGCCAGTTTTGACGAAAGCGCGCTGACCGGCGAATCGGTACCGGTGGAGCGTAAAGCCGGCGAGCGCGTAGCCGCCGGCGCCACCAGCGTCGATCGCCTGGTACAGTTGACCGTTATCTCCGAACCGGGCGATAGCGCCATTGACCGGATCCTCAAACTGATTGAAGAAGCCGAGGAGCGCCGGGCGCCGATTGAGCGCTTCATCGATCGCTTCAGCCGGATCTACACCCCGGCCATTATGGTGGTCGCCCTGCTGGTTGCCATCGTACCGCCGCTGTTCTTCGCCAGCGCCTGGCTGCCGTGGATCTATAAAGGCTTAACGCTGCTGTTAATCGGCTGCCCTTGCGCGCTGGTCATCTCTACCCCGGCGGCGATTACCTCCGGTCTGGCGGTCGCCGCGCGGCGCGGGGCGCTGATTAAAGGCGGCGCGGCGCTGGAACAATTGGGCCAGGTGCGCCAGGTGGCGTTCGATAAAACCGGTACTCTGACCATCGGCCAACCGCAGGTCACCCGCGTTATCGCCGCCGCCGACGTTGATGAAAACGGCCTGCTGGCGCTGGCGGCAGCGGTTGAACAAGGCTCCAGCCACCCGCTGGCGCAGGCTATCGTCCGCGAAGCGCAGCAGCGTAAGCTGACTATTCCCGTTGCGCACAACCAGCGGGCGCTGGCCGGTTCCGGGATAGAGGCCGAGGTCAACGGCAGCCGCATCTTAATCTGCGCGGCCAGTAAGGCTGCACCTGCTGAGCATGAGGCGCAGATCCAGCAACTGGAGAGCGCCGGACAGACGGTGGTGCTGGTGATGCGCGATGATACGCTGCTCGGCATTCTGGCGCTGCGCGATACCCTGCGCGACGATGCGCGTCAGGCGGTGGATGAGCTGCATCAATTGGGTGTGCAAGGAGTGATTCTTACCGGGGATAACCCGCGCGCTGCGGCGGCTATCGCCAATGAACTGGGTCTGGAGTTCCGCGCCGGATTGCTGCCAGCAGACAAAGTGCAAGCGGTGATGGCGCTTAACGCCAATGCGCCGCTGGCTATGGTCGGCGACGGTATCAACGATGCCCCGGCGATGAAAGCGGCAAC
>DWRD01000136.1:0-10162 GCA_022318305.1 Gerosis bhagava
TTACCTGGCATTATTATGCTGTTATTAACACCGCTCATTACCTATAAGTTATATCCACCAGAGTTAAAGAAAGTGGATAATAAGGCAATTGCCAAAGAGGGTCTTGAGTCTTTAGGGCCGATGACCTTACGTGAAAAAATGCTCTCCTGCCTGTTTGTCATGGCATTAGCCGGTTGGGTATTTAGTAAGTCGCTTGGCGTTAACGAATCAACGGTAGCTATTTGTGTCATGGCATTGATGCTGGTGTTAAAAATCGTCACCTGGGATGATGTGATAAAAAATAAAGGGGGTTGGAATACCCTGATTTGGTACGGTGGGATTATTGGTTTGAGTTCGCTGTTGTCCAAAGTGGGCTTTTTCTTGTGGTTAGCTGAATTGTTGAAGGACAATATTTCGTTTGGCAGTCATAGCACTCTGGCTTTCGTGGTTATTGTAGCATTAAGCATTCTGGTGCGTTATTTCTTCGCTTCAGGCAGCGCGTATATTGTGGCGATGGTCCCGGTCTTCGCTATGTTGGCGAATGTTTCCGGTGCGCCAGTTATGTTAACCGCATTAGCCTTGCTGTTTAGTAATTCGTATGGCGGTATGGTCACCCATTATGGCGGCGCCGCTGGCCCGGTGATATTTGGCGTTGGTTATAATGATATTAAATCGTGGTGGATTGTCGGCGGTATACTGGCGCTGTTGACTTTTATCCTGCATATCACCATCGGGGTATGGTGGTGGGAGTTATTAATGTACTGGAAGGTAATCTAATAAATTAAATCTTGATTTTAATCTTTTTTATAATCTGCGTTCATGGAACAAGGATATATTTTAAAAACGCTAAATGGAGTGTCGCATTTTTATGTCTCCAGTAACAATTACATTGTCACTATTGTTATTTTCAATTGTGATGTTTATTTGGGAGAAAATCCCGCTGGCGGCGACCGCGATGATCGTATGCATTGTCCTGGTCGTAACCGGCGTGTTTGATGTGAAAACGGCTTTCTCGGGGTTTATTAACCAGAATGTCATTTTATTTGTCGCCATGTTTGTGGTTGGCGGCGCCTTATTCGAAACTGGCGTCACAGATAAAATTGGAGGAATAGTTACCCGTTACGCTCGGTCGGAGAAGCAACTCATCGTTATTATCATGTTGGTTTGCGGAATACTCTCCGGCTTTCTGTCTAACACGGGAACGGCCGCGGTACTGATCCCCGTAGTTATCGGCGCCGCGGTGAAGTCTGGCTATGCGCAATCTCGTTTGTTGATGCCATTAGCGTTTGCGTCGGCGCTGGGTGGAAACTTATCGCTTATTGGCTCGCCGGGTAATTTGATCGCCCAGTCGGCGCTGGAACAAGTCGGGCAACGCTTCGGTTTTTTCGAGTATGCCAAACTGGGTATCCCTATGCTGCTTTGCGGGATCATCTACTTTTTGACAATAGGTTATAAATTGTTACCGGCACAATCTGTGCGTACCGAGGGAAAAGCAGAAAAGAGCAGGAAAGTTGACTGTCCTAAATACAAGCAAGTTATTGCGGTTTTAGTGTTGGTATTTACCGTACTGGGCATGATTTTTGAGAGCGTCATTGGTTTGCCAATTGCAATTATTGGTTCAATTGGCGCCTTATTTTTGGTTATTACGCGAGTGATTACTGAAAAACAGGCCTACCAGTCAATTGACTCACAGACGATTTTTCTGTTTGGCGGTACTTTAGCTTTAGCGAAAGCACTCGAAACCACTGGCGAGGGTGAAATCATGGCCCGTTCTATTATCGATCTGCTGGGTCAACAGGCTTCGCCGTTCTTACTGTTAAGTGCTGTGTTAATCATATCCTGTGTATTAACGAACTTCATGTCGAATACCGCAACAGCGGCCTTGCTGATTCCTATTGGTCTGTCTATTGCGAATTCCATGGGGGCCGATCCGCGAGCGGTGCTAATGGCTATTGTCATTGGTTGTTCATGTGCTTATGCGACCCCGGTGGGGACGCCGGCGAATATGATGATTTTTTCCGCCGGAGGATATCGGTTTATGGATTATGTCAGGGTCGGATTACCGCTGATTATTATATCTGTGGTGGTGAGCTTTATTTTACTGCCGATATTTTTTCCTTTCTATTCGTAATAATACGGATAAAAGCATCGCCTAATTATTTAATCTATCTGAAGGACACAAGTCATGATTAAATTACATGATAGTGGGGTATATTTATCCCATCAGCATGGGATTATCCCGGAACAGGAATGCGCCAATCCTGTCGCCAAAGAGATTGCACGAAAGGGAACCATAGCATGGTCAATTTTGTCATCTCATAGCCACTCGGGAGATGAACAGAAATTAAGAATTAAATTTGATTCTATGACCTCCCATGACCTTACCTTTGTTGGCATCATCCAGACGGCAAAAGCCTCCGGCATGACCCGCTTTCCATTGCCGTATGTTTTAACCAACTGCCACAATTCACTTTGTGCGGTGGGAGGAACCATTAACAGCGACGATCATATTTTTGGTCTCACTTCCGCGCAGAAATATGGCGGGATTTACGTTCCGCCGCATATTTCGGTTATTCACCAGTATATGCGTGAAATGATGGCTGGTAGCGGCCAAATGATACTGGGATCGGATAGTCATACGCGTTATGGCGCGCTGGGGACGATGGCCGTCGGTGAAGGCGGCGGTGAGCTAGTTAAACAACTGCTGGGAAACACCTGGGATATTGATTATCCCGATGTCGTCGCGGTGTATTTAACTGGCAAACCTGCCGCTGGCGTTGGCCCTCAGGATATTGCGTTGGCATTAATTGGCGCGGTATTCAAAAACGGTTATGTGAAGAACAAAGTGATGGAATTCGTTGGTCCCGGCGTGACCAGTATGTCGACCGACTATCGAAACAGTATTGATGTCATGACTACTGAGACGACCTGCTTATCCTCTATCTGGCAGACCGATGAAGAGACGCGGCATTTTTTACGCCTTCATGGTAGAGAGAAAGATTATCGTGCGCTGTCAGCAAAAGAGATGGCCTACTACGATGGTTGTATCGAAATCGATTTAAGTACCATCAAGCCGATGATTGCGCTACCGTTTCACCCAGCCAATGTCTATGAAATTGATACACTTAATCAGAATTTACCGGACATTTTACGCCAGGTTGAAATTGAAGCTGAGAAAATCTCGCTGGGGCGCGCGAAGCTGTCTCTGTTGGACAAAATAGAGAACGGTAAATTACGCGTTCAGCAGGGTATTATTGCTGGTTGCGCCGGGGGAAACTATGTCAACGTCGTACAGGCGGCGAATGCCCTGAGGCATCACTCCTGTGGCGATAATATTTTCTCGCTTTCAGTTTACCCCTCCTCACAACCGGTGCTGATGGCGTTAACGAAGAAGGGAATGATCAATGACTTAATGAGTGCGGGCGCCATTATTCGTACCGCGTTCTGCGGTCCTTGCTTCGGCGCCGGTGATACCCCGATGCATAATGGCTTAAGTATCCGTCATACGACGCGAAACTTTCCGAACCGTGAAGGTTCCAAGCCGGGAAATGGGCAGATGTCGGCGGTGGCATTGATGGACGCGCGTTCAATTGCCGCGACGGCCGCTAACGGGGGATTGTTAACCTCGGCGGCGGAGCTCGATTGCTGGCATGATGCTCCGGAATATGAATTTGATGTTTCCCCCTATAAAATCCGGGTTTATCAGGGATTCGTTAAAGGCGCTACGCAGCAGCCGCTAATCTATGGCCCGAATATAAAAGATTGGCCGGAAATGAATGCATTAACGGATAATGTTCTGTTAGTGGTCGCCGCAAAGATAATGGATCCGGTAACGACTACCGACGAGCTGATACCGTCAGGGGAAACATCATCGTTTCGTTCGAACCCCCTGGGGCTGGCGGAATTTACGCTCTCCCGTCGCGATCCGCAGTATGTGGGGCGGGCTAAAAAAATTGCCGTTATGGAGCAACAACGCGTTAAGGGTGAAGATCTTTGCCGTTTAAATCCACAGCTGGAAAATATATTTTCCCAGATACGTCTGCTACCGGGTCAGGAAAATATTAGCGCGGCACAGACTGAGATAGGTAGCATGATCTATGCGGTCAAACCCGGTGATGGCTCAGCGCGAGAGCAGGCCGCTAGCTGCCAGCGCGTGCTTGGCGGGCTGGCCAATATTAGCCAGGAGTATGCGACCAAGCGCTATCGTTCCAACGTGATTAACTGGGGGATGCTGCCGCTGCAGATGAAAGAGGCGCCTGATTTCGAGGTCGGCGATTTTATCTATATCCCGGCAATAAAAAGCGCACTAACCGGTGAGTTTAGTGATATCACCGCTTTTGTCGTCAGCGATAATCGACCTGTGAAGCAGATAACGCTTTATATGGAGAAATTAACCTCGTCGGAGCAGGAGATTATTAAGGCCGGTGGTCTTATTAATTATAATAGAAATCAATTAATCCTCGCTAATTAATATCTGGTCATGCTGGCAGTGTTTCTCTGCCAGCAATCTTTTCAACATTAATATGTCGTTTCTTGTGCCAGCACATTAAATTATGCTGAAGCGTTGTTTAGGCTAAGGAGTGTTTGGTTTGAAGGGGGCTCCGATGTGCCCCGCTGTCATTAATTCGTTCTCATGGAGAGAATATCATGACCTATGGACAGGCCTATCTTAAAGGCTGGAAACAGGCTTTTAATTTCGTTGGACGCTCTGACCGTCGTGAGTTCTGGTCATTTTTTCTTATCAACGCCCTGATTGTGGCAACCCCTTTACTCATCTGGTATCTGGCTACGCTTTATGACTACCGGTATGGCGTTTTGAGTCTGTTTCTCTTCCCGTTGGCTTTTGTGCTTCATTTACCGATGATTATCCCAATATTGGCGGTAGGTTTTCGCCGGATGCATGATATTGGCCGCTCTGGTTTCTGGTTTTTACCGGGGATCGTTTTCCCGGTGTTTATTATTTTATCTTTGGCAATGTGCTGCCTGCGTTCAGCGCCGGAACCGTCTCGCTAAGAAAATCAATCATTGCCCGCATTCTGGCGGGCATATGCTTATGCCCCGCCCATAACAGCCACAGATTGCCAGAGTAGCTGCTGATAAACTCCCACTCCGCCAGCACCTGAACGATTTCACCCTTTGCCAGCGCTTCACGGGCGGTAAACAGTGGCAGACTGCCAATCCCCAGATGCTGTTTAACCGCATCAAGACGCACCGCAGTGTGGTTAGCGGCGTAGCGTCCGTACGTCTGCACCGTTTCGTTTTTGCCTTCGCGGCGAAATTTCCAACGCGCGTCGGCGGGCGTTTCGCCAAGACTGATACAGCTATGCGCGCGCAGATCCTGCGGGGTACGCGGCATTCCGTGGCGCTGTAAGTACTCTTTAGTGGCGCAGATGACATGAACAATCGGCATCAGCGGTTTGCCATGCAGTCCAGGGGAAGGGGTATGGGTAATACGCAGCGCGAGATCGATGCCGTCATCAATAAAGTCGAGATCGCGATCTTCTAAACGTAAACAGACGTCAACCTGCGGATAACGGTTGAAAAAGTCGATCATTAGCGGATGGATGACAAAGCGCCCGACGGCTTTTGGTACGCTCAGCGTGAGTTTACCCTGCGCCACCGTCTGGGTACTTCCGGCGCAGTCCATAGCCTGGCGCGCCGCTTCCAGCATTTCCAGCGCATGTTCATATACCGCTTTCCCGGCATCGCTCAGCCGCAGCTTGCGGGTGGTTCGATGCAACAGTTTGCAGCGCATCTCCTGTTCCAGCCGCGAGACGCTGCGACTGACGGCGGATGGCGTAATCCCGCTCTGACGGGCGACGGCGGAAAAGCTGCCTTGTTCGACAATCTGTACGAAGAGGGCGAGGTCGGGGAGAAGGTTTAGATTCATTTGTGCCCTCAAAGCAAAAGTGCATTGGTTGTGGAGGCCATTATCGCGGTCAATATTATCAATATACTGTGCTGATAGAGAGGAGAACAATCATGACTGAACGTGTTTATTACGCCAGCGACGCCACCGAAGGGCGCGCACAAATTATCAGCTGCAGCGCTGAAGCCGATGGTGGTTATGCCATTGAACTTGATCGCACGTTGTTCCATCCGCAGGGCGGCGGGCAGCCGTCCGATCGCGGCTGGATCGATGAGCAGCCCGTAATGGCGGTCACGACGCGCGGCGATAGTGTCCTGCATATTGTCGCTCAGCCGCTGCCGTTAGGCGAGGTGGAGCTACGGATTGATGCGCCTGTGCGGCAACGGCATGCCCGTTTGCACTCTGCTGGTCACTTGCTGGGACTGGCCGGCGAGCAGTTCGGCTGGCGACCGGTGAAGGCGCATCACTGGCCGGGAGAGGGACGGATTACGTTTGCTGCCGGCGCTGGCGCCGCGTTACCGGAAGCCAGCGCGCTGCTGGCGCAGGTGAGCGCGTGGCAGAAGCAGGATTTAACGCGCCGCATCACCTTCGCTAATGGCCTGCGCGCCGTAGGATTCGGCGAACTGCCGGCTTATCCCTGTGGCGGTACCCATGTCGCTAGTCTGGCGGTGTTGGGAAATATCGTCATCAGCCAGCTGAAAATGAAAAAAGGGCAGATGATCGTCAGCTATACCCTCGAATAAGCGTTTCAGACGTGCTCAGGGTAGGGATGTTTGCCGCGATAAATGCGTTCCGGCCGGCCGACTTTGCCATAACTGATTTCCGCTTCCAGAAAATCGTTTTTAACGCCTTGTTCGAGATAACGGCGGGCAGTGGTTTTACTGCTGCCGAGGATGCGGGCCAGAGAGTCGGCGGTATGCACGACTTCCGGGTCGGAGAACAGCTGCAGCACGCGGTGAAAGGTGCTTTCATCAATCCCGCGCAGCGGCGCGTCAGCAGGTTCAGTGTGCTCGCGAGCCTGGATATTAAACAGGGCGTCGACGTGGGTCTGGCTGGCCTGTTCGCTCGAACGCAATGAGCTGCGGTAGCGGGCGAAACGCTCGAGCGTATGTTGTAAACGTTGATAGTGTACGGGCTTAATCAGGTAATCGAATACTCCCAGTCGCAGGGCTTCGCTGATGGTCTCCATATGATTATCGGCAGTAATAAAAATGATTCGCCCTTTGTAGTTAGTGCTGACAGCGTGGCGAATCAGATCCAACCCCTTACCGTCAGGGAGAAAGTTATCCAGCAGGATCAGCTGCGGCTGGTAGAGACGCATCAGCTTTTTCGCGCTTTCCAGTTTATCCGCGATGCCGATTACGTTGAACTGGGGGAACTGTTTGATGGTATCCACCAGGATTTCCGCCAGCATAGGTTCGTCTTCAACGATAAGAGTAGTAATGCTATCCATGATGTTCATCTCGGGTCAGGGGGATATAAAGGGTAAAGATGGTGCCAAAGGGAATGTTATTTTCGACGACGATAGTGCCGCCTGCTTGTTCTACGTAACTGCGCACCAGCCAGAGCCCAATACCGTGCTCGGCGCTGGCGCTACTGGTGACGCCACGCTCAAAGATGCGATCGCGTAGCGTCTCGTCAATGCCGCATCCCTGGTCGGCGATCTCGACGATCAGTTCATGACCGTCGCTATTTATTAAACACTCGATCTGCTTCGATCCCAGCGGCTGGCGTAACGAGGCATTGTAGGCGTTATCGAGCAAATTCCCTACGATCGAGATCCATTCGCTGGGTGAAAGCGCGGTGGGAAGGATATCGACGAAGCAGGCGGGGTCGAATACCAGTTCAAGACCAAGCTCTTTGGCCCGATAATATTTACCGATCAGCAGCCCGGCAAGGTGGTTATCCTGGAAATTACGCGCAATAAAATCGAGTACCTTCTGGTGGCTTTCTGACTGTTGCTGAATCAGATCCAGCGCGTGATCGTAGCGTTTAAGAAACAACAGTCCGGCGATGGTCGAGATCAGGTTGCGGTGTTCATGCTGCACGGCGCGCAGATTATCGGCGTACTGCTGTACCTGGCTGAGCTGCAGACTGAGGGTGTTGATATCGTCTTTACTGCGAAAACTGATGACCCAACCTTGTGGGGCATTATTTAAGATCACCGCCATCCGGCTGGCGATCACTTTGATCTGATTAAAAGTGACGATCGCGTCTTTCTTATTCTCATGCGGCGCATCGTAGAAGAAGGCCTCTTGCGCAATGACGCTACTGATCTTTTTACCGATCAGTACGGGCTCCGGCTGGCTTAGATTAAGCAGACGACGGGCGGTCTGATTAATGGCGGTTATCTTATAATTTGAGTCGATGGCGATGAGCCCTTCAAACACCGATTCAAAGAGCACGCTTTGCTGGATGAGCAGCTGCGAGAGCTGCTGGGGCTCCATATTGAGCATTTGCTTTTTGATATGCAGCGAGAAGCGCCGAGCGCAGTACAGCAGCAATAGCAGGATAATCGCCATCGGGATCAGTAGCGAGCTTATCTGCAGGCTGAGCCAGTTTTCTAACTGTTCAATGGTATAACCGACCGACACGATGCCGATGACTTTCCCGGTGGCGTCCTGCACCGGCGATTTACCCCGTAATGATGAACCTAGCGAACCTTTGCGTACCGAGACATAGCTTTTGGCGTTATACAGCGCCTCATCGCTATCGCCACCTTCCATTGATTTACCGATTTCGTCCGGGTTGACGTGATAAAGACGCTGTCCGTTGGCATCGCCGACGGTGATGTAGGTGGCGTCTGAGAATGAACGCATGGGGTCGATAAGCTCTTTAATTCTGGCGAGATCGCGCTTCTGTACCGCTTCTACCAGCTCCGGCATTGCTGAAATCTGCATCGCCTGAATCAATGCCCGTTGCCCGACCTGGTAATGAAGACGTTCTTCGGTAATATCTGTTAGATACCAGGACATACCCAGCATGACGACAGTTGAGGTAAATAATATCAGCAGGAAGATGCGGTTCTGAAAGGACCGCCGCGCAAACCAGTGGGTTATTTTTCGGGTGTACATAGGGCCGATAGACATTAAATGGCTAGTTTCCTCGTTTGGCGGTCCGGGTACCTGCAGATGGCGCACAGATCCAAAAAATTCAGAAAAACGCCCGCTCAAAAGCCATTGAGTCGGGCGCTGGTTTGGTAGCCCGGATAAGGCGCCAGCCGCCATCCGGGAACCTCTCCCCGGTGGCGCTGCGCTTACCGGTGTTACAAACCGGAGCGGACGGGTAGCCCGGATAAGGCGCCAGCCGCTATCCGGGAACCTCTCCCCGGTGGCGCTGCGCTTACCGGGGTTACAAACCGGAGCGGACCGGTCGCCCGGATAAGGCGCCAGCCGCCATCCGGGAACCTCTCCCCGGTGGCGCTGCGCTTACCGGGGTTACAAACCGGAGCGGACCGGTAGCCCGGATAAGGCGCCAGCCGCCATCCGGGAACCTCTCCCCGGTGGCGCTGCGTTTACCGGGGCTACAAACCGGAGCGGACCGGTAGCCCGGATAAGGCGTAAGCCGCCATCCGGGAAGGATGCCGGCCTACATCGCCAGCACGTACTTGAGCATCACCCCGGCGGCGATCGCCGAGCCGATCACCCCGGCCACGTTCGGGCCCATCGCGTGCATCAGCAGGAAGTTCTGCCCGTCCGCTTCCAGACCCACCTTGTTGGACACCCTCGCCGCCATCGGCACCGCCGATACCCCGGCGGAACCAATCAGCGGGTTGATCTTGTGCTTACTGAACACGTTCATCAGCTTCGCCATGATCACCCCGGCGGCGGTGCCCACGCAGAAGGCGATTACCCCCAGCAGCAGGATCCCCAGCGTCTGCGGCTGCAGGAACTTGTCCGCCACCAGCTTGGCCCCCACCGACAGCCCGAGGAAGATGGTGACGATATTGATCAGCGCGTTCTGCACCGTATCGCTCAGACGATCCACCACCCCGCTTTCGCGCATCAGGTTGCCGAAGCAGAACATCCCCAGCAGCGGCGCGGCGTCCGGCAGCAGCAGCGCCACCAGCAGCAACAGCACCGCCGGGAAGAGGATCTTCTCGCGTTTGCTCACCGTACGCAGCTGCACCATGCGGATCTTCCGCTCTTTGTCGCTGGTCAGCGCCTTCATGATCGGCGGCTGGATCAGCGGTACCAGCGCCATGTAGGAGTAGGCGGCCACCGCGATGGCCCCCAGTAGCTCCGGCGCCAGCTTGCTCGACAGGTAGATGGCCGTCGGGCCGTCGGCGCCGCCGATGATGCCGATGGCCGCCGC
>DWRD01000139.1:0-10019 GCA_022318305.1 Gerosis bhagava
GCGGGCGTACTTTTTGCGGCAAGCGCGCCAGAAACCACGCGAACGGATAGCCCAACGCCAGGCAGGCGAGGGTCGCCAGCAGCGCCATATTCAACGAATGCAGCAGCACATCGTAATAGAGCGGATCCAGCAGCCGCGAGTAGTTATCGAGCGTGAAGACCATTTTGACGAAGTTCGCATCGTCGCGGGTCAGGAAGCTGGTGGCGATGATCATCAGGTTGGGCAGAAAGACGAACAGTACAAGCCAACCCACGATGGTGGCGATCACCACATTCTGGAATTTACTGGTGTTCTTCATCGGCCAGCACAACCTCCCAGCTTTCTACCCAATTAATGGCCATTTTCTGGTCGAGCGAGTGGTCAAAGTCCGGATCGTCTTCATTGAAGAATTCGCTGACCATGACCATCTTGCCGTTTTCCAGCTCAACAACCGACTCAAGGGTCATTCCCTTGTAGTTGCGCTCGCGCACGTAGCCGATAAGGCCGTCCGCTTCGCTACCGTGATGAATTTCATCAACGCGTAGATCTTCCGGACGGAGCAGTACGTTCAGCTGTTGCCCTTTCTCAACGGCGAAGTTGACGTAGATATTGCACTCGCGGCCTTCGACGCAGGCGCGTACGCGCTGTTCATCCAGGCGTTCAATAACGGTTGCGTTGAAGATGTTGATTTCGCCAATAAAACTGGCGACGAACAGATTCTTCGGCTCTTCGTAGATTTCACGCGGGGTACCGTCCTGCTCGATTTTGCCATCGCGCATTACCACAATGCGGTCGGACATGGTCAGGGCTTCTTCCTGGTCATGGGTGACGAAAACAAAAGTGATGCCGAGCTTGCGCTGTAGCGCTTTGAGTTCGTTCTGCATCTGCTTACGCAGCTTGTAGTCGAGCGCCGAGAGCGACTCATCAAGCAGCAGCAGACGCGGTTTGTTGACCACCGCCCGGGCGATGGCGACGCGCTGCTGCTGGCCGCCGGAGAGCTGGTGGGGTTTGCGCTGGGCAAATGTCTCCAGCTGTACCATTTTCAATGCGTCCACCACCCGCGGGGTGATTTCTGCCGCCGGGGTTTTTTGCATCCGCAGGCCGAAGGCGACGTTTTCAAACACCGTCATGTGCGGGAATAGCGCGTAGCTTTGGAATACGGTATTGACGTGGCGGTTTTCCGCCGGGACATGGGTGATATCCTGGTCTTCCAGGTGGATACGTCCGACATCGACGCTTTCCAGACCAGCGATTAGACGAAGAACGGTTGTTTTACCGCAGCCAGAGGGGCCAAGCAGGGTGAGAAATTCACCATTATTGATGGTTAAGTTGAGATCGGAGATAACGGTCTTACCATCAAAGCTTTTGCGAATTCCCGCGAGTTGTACCAGCGGAGAAAGCGAACGCGGTTGTATATTCAATTTTTGACTCTGTCCCATGTAGACGCAACGGAAAAGGGATCGCTGCGGGGTTTGTGATTAACCACCTTTGGGGTTGCACATAATTAATAAGGGCCAGCATTTTACGGCAAACGATTGTAATCGCCAATCATTGTTGTTCTGCGGTGTATCACCTTTACACAGAATGCACGCAAATGTATTAAATTTTGGTTTACGGGCTAAAAATGACCTGACGCAATATTTGTCTTTTCGCCCTTATTGATAATGTTGTCACAAAAAAAGAGGGTGGCCACATGGATAAATTGCTTGAGCGTTTTCTGCAGTATGTTTCTTTAGATACGCAATCGAAGCCTGGCGTACGTCAGGTTCCCAGTACCGAAGGGCAGTGGAAGCTGCTGCGTTTGCTGCAGAGCCAGCTGGAAGAAATGGGGCTGGTCAACGTGACGCTAAGTGAGAAGGGGACGGTGATGGGGACGCTGCCGGCCAATGTCGCAGGGGAAATCCCGGCCATCGGTTTTATTTCCCACGTCGATACCTCGCCGGATTTCAGCGGTAAGAACGTGAATCCGCAAATTGTTGAAAACTACCGCGGCGGCGATATCGCCCTCGGCATCGGCGATGAAGTGTTGTCGCCGGTGATGTTCCCGGTTCTGCATCAGCTGTTAGGCCAGACGCTTATTACCACCGACGGTAAAACGCTGCTCGGCGCCGACGACAAAGCGGGCATCGCTGAGATCATGACGGCGTTGGCGACGCTGCAGGCGAAAAAAATCCCTCACGGTGATATTCGTGTTGCTTTTACGCCGGATGAAGAGGTCGGGAAGGGCGCGAAGCACTTTGACGTTGCCGCGTTTGATGCCCGCTGGGCGTACACCGTTGATGGCGGCGGGGTCGGTGAGCTGGAATTTGAAAACTTCAATGCCGCGTCGGTCACTATCAAAATCGTTGGCAATAATGTGCATCCAGGTACCGCGAAAGGGGTGATGGTTAACGCTTTATCGCTGGCGGCGCGAATTCATGCCGAAGTGCCCGCCAATGAAGCGCCGGAAACCACCGACGGTTATGAAGGCTTTTATCACCTGACCAGCATCAAAGGCAGCGTTGACCGGGCGGAGATGCACTATATTTTGCGTGATTTCGATCGCAAGCAGTTTGAAGCGCGTAAACGCAAAATGATGGAGATCGCCAAAAAGGTCGGTAAAGGGCTGCACCCTGACTGCTACATTGAACTGGTGATCGAAGATAGTTATTACAACATGCATGAGAAGGTGATTGCCCATCCGCACGTAGTTGACATCGCGCGTCAGGCGATGGTGGACTGCGATATCGAGCCGCAGATAAAGCCAATACGCGGCGGTACCGACGGCGCCCAGCTCTCGTTTATGGGATTACCGTGCCCGAATCTGTTTACCGGCGGCTACAACTATCACGGTAAGCACGAGTTTGTCACGCTGGAAGGCATGGAGAAAGCCGTGCAGGTGATTGTGCGGATTGCGGAGTTGACGGCGAAACGCTAAACCAGAGCCCGATCCTGTAGGCCCGGTAAGCGCAGCGCCACCGGGCAAAAAGAGTCCATATAAGCTGAAGAGGAGGGAACCTCTGATGTCAAATTATCGCCGTAGTTATCTCCCCGGCGGCTGCTGGTTTTTCACCGTAAACCTGCAAAATCGCCACAGCGATCTGCTGACACGACATACTGATCATCTTCGTGCCGCGATAGCCTGTGCTAAACGTAAAAGACCTTTCCAGATTAACAGTTGGGTTGTGTTACCTGAACATATGCACTGTATTTGGACGTTGCCGGAAGGCGATTCCGATTATTCTGGTCGTTGGCGGGAAATTAAAAAGTCTTTTACGCGTGCGTTAGCGCAGAGCCAGATCTGGCAGCCGCGTTTTTGGGAACATGCTATCCGTAATGATGAAGATTATCGGCGTCATATAGATTACGTTTATATCAATCCACTGAAACACCGGCTTGTCGGACGCGTGAGTGATTGGCCATATTCAACGTTCCATCGTGATGTGAGGCAGGGGTTATATCCTGAGGATTGGGCAGGGCACATCGCCGAAATGGATGCCGGAGAGCGGCGGTAATATGCCGGATGGCGGCTACGCCTTATCCGGCCTACGGTGCCGATGCCGTTTGTAGGCCCGGTAAGCGCAGCGCCACCGGGCAGGTTTTAGGTTGATGCCATTTGTAGGTCCGGTAAGCGTAGCGCCACCGGGAAGGATGTGGGTTGATGTGGTTTGTCGGCCCGGTAAACGCAGCGCCACCGGGCAGGTTTTAGGTTGATGCCATTTGTAGGCCCGGTAAGCGCAGCGCCACCGGGCAGGATGTAGGTTGATGCCGTTTGTAGGCCCGGTAAGCGCAGCGCCACCGAGCAGGATGTGGGTTGATGTGGTTTGTAGGCCCGGTAAGCGCAGCGCCACCGGGCAGGATGTGGGTTGATGTGGTTTGTAGGCCCGGTAAGCGTAGCGCCACCGGGCAGGCTGTCGACTCAGTCCTCGAAGAACCAATAGCCGCTGTTGACCAGCGCCGCCAGCATGGCGAGGAAAGATGGGTCTTCCAACGCATCGCCGAAATGTTCGGCGCGCAGCGATAGATGCGTTGCCAGCGCGTCAAGCGCCGGGCGGTGCGGAGAATTGATTTTCTCGCCGTTGACGAACACTTCGCCATCGATTCGCAGCACGCGCAGGCCGCCGAGGCGGGCGAGCTTATCGCCCTGCTGCAGCGCATCGTAAATTTCATCTGGCTGATATGGCGGCTCCGGCGGCGCCACGTCAAGCTCGTGGCGGGATTGGGTAATGAACTCGCCAAACCACTGCTTAAAGTGCTCAGGCTGGTTAATCAGCCCCAGCATCATCTCGCGCAGACGATCCAGCTCAACCGGCAGAATATCGGCCGGATGGTCGCGGGATGGCACGTCCGGGTCGGCATAGCGCTGACTACCCAGTTCTCGTTGCAAAATATAGTCAGCAAAGCCGCTGAACAGCTCGCGAGCGTTCGGCGCACGATAGCCGACCGAATAGTTAAGCGAATTTTCCAGCGAATAGCCTTCATGCGGGAATCCAGGCGGAATGTAGAGAATATCGCCAGGCTCCATCTCTTCATCGATGATGGCTTCAAACGGATCAACCTGCAGCAGATCCGGATGCGGGCAGTGCTGTTTCATCGGCACCTTTTCGCCCACGCGCCAGCGCCGGCGGCCGGTACCCTGAATGATAAACACGTCGTATTGATCAAGGTGCGGGCCCACGCCGCCGCCGGGGACGGAGAAGGAGATCATCAGGTCATCGATACGCCAGTCCGGTAGGGCGCGGAAGGGATGCATCAACGCCGCCGTCGGCTCATGCCAGTTGTTCACCGCTTGCACCAGCAGCGACCAGTTGTTTTCGCTAAGATGATCGTAGCTTTCAAATGGACCATGGCTGACCTGCCATTTTCCGTCCTGATGACTCACCAGACGGCTGTCGACCTCGCTCTCCATGGCCAGGCCGGCCAGTTCATCCGGGCTGATTGGGTCGATGAAATTGGCGAAGCCGCGCTTTAACACTACCGGGCGTTTTTGCCAGTAGCGTTCGATAAAGTCGGGCCAGTTAAGCGTTAATTGATAGTCCATATTTATATTCCACAGCAGGTGTCTGTCTGGGATTATAACGGATGCGACGCCGCGGCGATGCAGGCGCCGTTAAAAAACTGTTGCGTTAGCTCTCTTTATCATCAGGAAGTTGTCGGCCAAAGATAACTTCCATGCAGGCGCCGCCGAGCAGGCTGTCGCCGGTCAGGATATCGCCATCATACTGTTCGACGATATCGCGGGCGACAGACAAGCCTACCCCCTGAC
Organism: Gerosis bhagava; assembly: GCA_022318305.1. Taxonomy (NCBI): domain Eukaryota; kingdom Metazoa; phylum Arthropoda; class Insecta; order Lepidoptera; family Hesperiidae; genus Gerosis; species Gerosis bhagava. The sequence goes on from DWRD01000139.1 coordinate 5,225, forward strand.
CCGGACGCAACGTATCGGCGCGCTGGCCGCGATCGAACACCGCCGTGCGCTGGTTACGGGGAATTCCGGGGCCGTCATCCTCCACCAGAATATGCAGCTGGTTGTCGTTGGTCTGGCGTACCGAGACTTCGACAAATTCCAGACAGTACTTGCAGGCGTTATCAAGCACGTTGCCCATCACTTCCATAAAGTCGTTCTGCTCGCCGACAAAGCTTATCTCCGGCGAAATATCCAGCGTGATGTTAACCCCTTTACGCTGGTAGACCTTATTCAAAGCCGAGGTCAGGCTATCCAGCAGCGGGGCGATCGGGTGCAGTTCGCGGCTGAGAAGCGCATTGCCGCTGCGCATGCTGGCGCGATGCAGATAATAGCCGATTTGCTGCGAGATGCGACTAATCTGCTCCAGCATCACCGGCTCTGCTTCGCTGACGCTAATTTTCTCGCCGCGCAGCGAGCGTAGGGTGCTTTGCAGCACCGCCAGCGGCGTTTTCAGGCTGTGGGTTAAGTCAGTGAGGGTGGTTCGGTATTTGTCGTAGCGGTCGCGTTCGCTTTTCAGCAGGCGATTAAGGTTGCTGACCAGACCGGTAAGTTCACGAGTGGTGTGAGAATCGAGCCTCTCACGATGATGTTCTTCCAGTTCGCGGACCTCTTTCGCCAGTGATTCGATAGGGCGTAAACTCCACCAGGCGGCAAGCCACAGCAGCGGGATGACCAGCAGCAGGTTAGCCGCCAGCACGTAGATAAACCAGCTCCACACCATATAAGAGCGTTTAAGCTCCACCGGAATGGTGTCGACCACCACAATGCTTAATTGCGGCATCTTCGCGGTGGCCGGATAGAGATTAATCGCCACCGAGTGCGTCATCTCCGAGGAGTCATCTTCCTCGCGGATGGCGTCAAGCTGCTCGCGAATTTCATCATTATTGCGCAGTAGCATACTACTGCTGCCAACATCGGCTTCGATTTCATGAAAACCGTTGCTTTTCAGCCATTCAGGTTGGATCCGCTTCACCAGCCAGGGGACGTCATGCTGTGCCCACAGCAGTTTACCTTTGGCGTCGTAAATCAGCGTCACCGTCGGGCTCTGCATATTCAGGTGTTCCGGAATATCGACATCGATGTGGTTATTTTCCCACTTCGCCAGCATGTAGAACAGGTTGCTCTCGCCGCGCAGCAGGCGGAAAGTGGTTTTATCGAAACTGACGCTGTAGCCTACCAGCGCAACCATGCCGTAGGCCAGCGACAGGATCAGCACCACGGCGGCTGTCGCCAGCAAGAAGCGGACGCGCAGAGAAAGCGGGAGAATATGTCGCAACACGCCTTTCATCCGCGCAGTTCGAATAAGTAGCCCTGACCGCGCACGGTGGTGATCACCTCTTGCGGATATTGCGTCTGGATTTTCTTACGCAGCCGCCCCATCAGCACATCAATAGTGTGGCTTTCGCGGAGTTCGGCATCCGGATAGAGCTGCAGCATCAGCGAATCTTTGCTCACCACTTTGCCGCGGTTGCGGATCAGCGTTTCCATAATGGTGTACTCAAAGGCGGTGAGCTTAATCGGCTGGTCATTGACCGATAATTCGCGGCGCGATAAGTCAACCTGGAAAGGCGGAATCGAAATTACCTGTGACGCCAGGCCGCTATTGCGACGCAGCAACGCCTGCATGCGGGCGGCGACCTCTTCGATATGGAAGGGTTTGGTGACGTAGTCATCGGCGCCGGCGCTCAGCACCTCGACTTTATCCTGCCAGCCTTCACGGGCGGTCAGTACCAGTACCGGTACCGATACGTCGTGACTACGCCAGCGGCGGATCAGCGACAGGCCGTCTTCATCCGGCAGGCCAAGGTCAACGATGGCGACATCCGGGATATGCTCGCCCAGGTAGTAATCTGCTTCCTTTGCATCTTCCGCGGCATCCACCTGATGCCCCAGTTCCTGTAGCTGGACCTTGAGGTGATGGCGCAGCAGAGCATTATCCTCAACGACGAGTACGCGCATGCCCATTCTCCATTTCATTTTCGATTTGAATAGTTTAACGCGATTATGTGGCGCTGGGGGTAAACATTATTTAAACCAGGCGGGAGAGAGATTTTTTTGCGTGGAAAGTGGAAGGTTGCCAGGTAGCATGCGCGAAGAGATTGCCCATGCTACCTGAGGCAGGCTGGTTACTTCAGCTCGTCGACCATGGTGATCGCGCGGCCGATGTAGTTAGCCGGGGTCATCGCCTTCAGGCGGATTTTTTCTGCTTCTGGCAGCGGCAGGCCGTCGATGAACTGCTGCATACCTTCGGCGTCAACGCGCTTACCGCGGGTCAGCTCTTTCAGCTTCTCGTACGGCTTTTCGATACCGTAGCGGCGCATCACCGTCTGGATCGGCTCAGCCAGCACTTCCCAGTTGTGATCCAGTTCGTCCAGCAGACGATCCTGGTTCAGCTCCAGCTTGCTCACGCCTTTCAGGGTGGATTGGTACGCGATCAGCGCATAGCCGATACCCACGCCGAGGTTACGCAGCACGGTGGAGTCGGTCAGGTCGCGCTGCCAGCGGGAAACCGGGAGCTTGCTGGCCAGGTGCTGCATCACGGCGTTCGCCAGGCCCAGATTGCCTTCGGAGTTTTCGAAGTCAATCGGGTTCACTTTATGCGGCATGGTTGAAGAGCCGATTTCACCCGCGATGGTTTTCTGTTTGAAGTGGTTGAGCGCGATGTAGCCCCACACATCGCGATCGAAATCGATCAGGATGGTATTGAAGCGCGCGATGCAATCAAACAGTTCGGCGATGTAGTCGTGCGGTTCAATCTGGGTGGTGTACGGGTTCCACTGAATACCCAGTGAGGTAACGAACTCTTCGCTGAACTGATGCCAGTCAACTTCCGGATAGGCGGCGATGTGGGCGTTGTAGTTACCGACCGCGCCGTTGATTTTACCGAGGATTTCCACCTGGTTCAGCTGGCGGTACTGGCGCTCCATACGGTAGGCGACGTTAGCCATCTCTTTGCCCATGGTGGACGGGGTCGCCGGTTGACCGTGGGTACGAGAAAGCAGCGGCACGTCACGGTATTGGGTCGCCAAATCTTTAATCGCGTCAATCAGTTTACGCCAGTACGGCAGCACCACTTCGTCACGTGCGGTTTTCAGCATCAGCGCGTGCGACAGGTTGTTGATGTCTTCAGAAGTACAGGCGAAGTGAATGAATTCTGACACCGCGTGCAGCTCGGCGATATCGGCGACTTTTTCCTTGAGGAAATATTCTACCGCTTTCACGTCGTGGTTAGTGGTGCGTTCGATGGTTTTGATACGCTCCGCGTCCTCTACGCTGAAGTCGGCAACGATTTTATCAAGGAAACCGTTTGCGTCGGCAGCAAAAGCAGGAACTTCCTTGATCGCTGCGTGCGCGGCCAGTTTTTGCAGCCAGCGGACTTCTACCTGTACACGGAATTTCAGCAAACCGAATTCGCTGAAGATACCGCGCAGCGCGCTGACTTTATCGCCGTAGCGGCCGTCTACGGGGGAAACGGCGGTCAGTGAGGATAATTCCATAAATCATAACTCCGGGGTTAAATGAGCAAGAATTTGTTTTGCCTGGTTAACCAGACGATTGCGAGAAAACATGAGCTGCAGACGTCCGCCGCCAACCTGATGCCAGAGCACGGCGGAACGAATGCCGGCGAGCAGGGTAGAGCGTACCTTCGCCTGAACCTGCGGGCTTTGCAGCACGGCAGGAGAACCGGTGACCTGAATGCGCGGCCCCAGCGGGCTGATGACGTCAACGTAAATGCCAGCCATCGCGCTGAGCAGCGTTTCAGATTGTAGATCAAAATGTTCCAACTGACGGCGCAGGCCGCCGATGCGGTTGCCGAGAGTATCCATCGCCCCTTTGCTGGCGGCGAGTTTACGTTCCAGCACCATCAGGCTCAATGTGTAGCGGGTGAGTTCCGCGTTGAGGCCCTGACGGCTGCTGGTATTCAGCACGCCGAGCAGAGTCTCAAGCCCGAGACGAAGATTGGCTTCACTACCACCGAATACCGCCAGCGTTGAGTCCGGGTCGAGATCGATGATGCTGTTCAGCGAAACGTGCAGGGCGTCGCTGTCGCAATGCCCCTGATGCGCCAGTTGCTGAACCAGCCGCGCTGCCTGGCATACGCCCGCCAACGCCAGAGTGATGTCATAATAATTCTTCGCCACGCTTACTCCTTGTAACCCGCCGGGCGTTAATCAGGCGTCCGGCGGAAAATGGTCGATCAGGATACCAGCGGCAGGCGCTGTTCGATAATTCCGCCGCCGAGGCACACTTCGCCGCTATAGAATACAGCCGACTGTCCCGGCGTCACGGCGGCGACGGGTTCATCAAAGATAACTTCGATGCGGTCGTCATCCAGCGCCTTCACGGTGCAGGGGATGTCGGTCTGGCGGTAGCGGGTTTTTACCGTACAGCGAAGGGTGTCCTGAAGCGGCTGACGATCGACCCAGTGTAACTGCTGGGCAATCAGGCCGACGGACATCAGACGCGGGTGATCGTGACCCTGGGCGACAATCAGCACATTGTTTTCCACGTCTTTATCGACCACGTACCATGGATCTTCGCTACCTTCTTTGGTGCCGCCGATGCCGAGCCCTTTACGCTGTCCGAGGGTGTGATACATCAGCCCCTGGTGTTCGCCTATCTCATCGCCATCGACGGTGATGATTTTGCCCGGCTGCGCAGGCAGATAGCGGCCCAGGAAGTCGCGGAATTTACGCTCGCCGATAAAGCAGATGCCGGTAGAGTCTTTTTTCTTCGCGGTGATCAGATCCAGCTC